>CM021100.1:36707447-36745071 GCA_007115665.2 Sequoiadendron giganteum | reverse complement strand
CTACTATGATGAATATTATCATATTCTTAGTGTTGTCAACTATCTCTTACTGTCAAGACAAAATTCTAGCACATTCCTATCCTCTACAATCTTCAAATCGTTTAGAAATTGTCCATCTACAACTTGTGGTTTCAAGAGTTTCTTGTATATCATTGTGCTTATGCTACAACTATCCTTTAATGGACTTTCAAGGTGCCAAAATATAGTCATATGACTGTCAAGAAGGATAGATTTTCCTCTATTTATCATGACCTTTTGTCATTCAAACCTTTATTGGATTGTCCATAATATGGCATAACTACCTTATGTGCTTCATGAAACTCATGCTGCTATTGAAGATTGTGCATGTAATTCTTTGTTTGATGACATATTCCTTTGTTGACCTTTGAAACTTCATCATGTTAACATCCATTTACTACCATATGTTTTCCCCTTTATTTTTCATAAGTATGAGATCCTTGCTTTACCCAGAGGACTGTCCTTTTCCCTTCAACAACCTTTTACATTCTTTACCTCTGAAATGCAATCATACTCTTAAATCTGATTTTTCCCTTGGCTCCATAGACTGCCATTTTGTTTTGTAACTCATGAAAAGTATTAGCATTAATAAACTTTACATACTTCACCACAAAAGACTGTCACCTTTTCACAGGCATCTTCTTCTCGTCTCTTTATACACTATAGCAGACCTTTTCATTATGCTTTTTAGTAATAAATCCAACTTTCCAACTTCATGAAACTTTGCCCCACCATTTTGCTTCTCTTCACAGATTGGTTCTTTTCAATGTCTCGCACTGTGCATTGGATCTACATTGAAGAAAGGTCAGATAAGAGTGTTTGTATAGTCAAAAAAGCATTTACCTTATATAAACTGTCCCCTATGACATGAAAATACACTTGCTCCTATGGACTGTCCACTATATTCATATGGCAATCTTGAGACTATCCTTAATGCACTTTAGGTGTTCATTGTATGGACTGTGGAGACCACCATACTGCCTTCTTGTTTTGACTTTCATAAAACTTATTTTTCTCTTTGATTATTATTTCCTCCTCAAGCACTATCATGCTTTTACTAGGTTTTCTGCTCTTATGAATTAGTTGTCCATCTCTAGGAAATCAGAAGAACCATCATCACAGTCATACCTTTAACTTCACATTCATATTTTTATCACAGTCCTTGCCACTTCTTTGAGACACCTTGATGATCTGGGACTGTCCCCTTTTTTACCCTCTTAGCTTCTCAAGATCCTATCATGACTACATTTTATCAGTGAACCTTCATTATATGATTATCTTTGTCAAATCTGCTCATTGTCCTTGTCCTTGTGAACTCTTTGACTGTCTACTAGAAAATTGGAGTGTCTTCTTTGATGAATTGATTACCTCTTCAAATTCAAAGGTATGAGTGATGCCTTCTTTTTAAAGTGTGAGTGCTCCCTGTGCATTATAGGTCACTTCCCTTTGAATTCTTGCATAACTGTGGGATATCAAATCATTCATTTTTCCACTATGCTTGTCAAAATCAAAGATCACTATATTTTACCCTTTCTAGACTACTTTAGCACTGTCAAGATTTTCACTTCTTCTACAGTACTGTCACCTTTTCAAATCTGCAATCACTATCTTCACCCATGCTCACTATCCCACATTCTTCAAATCAGCCCTTGCATTAGATCACTATTCTTTATCATATTCACTAAACCACCCTGTACAATGCCATGGATGCTGTAATGAGTGTGATGAGATTCATAGGTCTAACACCATTTTTATTTGGAAATTCTTATCCCTCTTCAAGAGAATGGCACCTTCATCATAGGACAGTCATAGACTTCCAAGACACACTACGACTATCATTAAGACATAGTGGAAGAACACACTATTTTCCACGGTCCACTCTTGTCCATATAGTTGCCCTCTTGTCAAATCCAACATACTCCCTTGAACCCTAGTAAAAGATTTCTTACACAGTCCTCCAAAAGTTCCATGCATAAACCTTTTTTAGGTTCTTTCTCTGTCCTCTATTGAAAATCCACTACTACTGATCATCTTAGCGGCTTCTCCTTCCAAGGTCCTCCATTATCTGCTATTCTTTCTCACTTTCAAATGATCTAAGTGTTCCAATTATGTAACATTATTTGAATAAATAGCAATATTTACAATTCCATAGAATTCCTTTCTTTCACTAGTACAGACCATGGCTTCTAGTTGATAAGTATCTTCTGTAGAATCCTCTGCTTTTTATAGTCTCTCAGTCGCACATTTTCACAAGTTACACTCGAAAAAAAATGTGTATGATAAGAGTTAAGGATCTGTGGATATAGGAAATAAAATACTCTCCTATAAACTCCTCTTTGTATCTTCATCCATTGCAGGTCTACTTTGCCAAGATCCCACAACAAAGAGTATGCCAATTAACTTTCTCATACATCTCCTATTGCAAGCAACACATGACTGTACAATTAAACAAGTATTGCAAAGCCTAGCCTGGAAGTATGGGAGGATTTATTTGATGTGGTATTAGGCTCATCATCCGCTTCTACATCATTCACTAGTTCAAACTATAATCTTGTTCTAGGCATAAACTTGCATTTTACTTTCTCGTGGTTCTCCTCCAAACCCTTCTTGCTCACTGTCATACAGGCTTGACCCAAAATCAAGAAACACTTATACTTTTCCACTTTGTATTCACTATGAAACTCTTATTAACTGTCATTTATGCCTTCATGTACTACCTTCAGAGGCTCTTTGTGAATACTAAGACATTAGCTAGGGCTCAAAAACTCTTTATACACATCATGGTAAAATCACAATACTTGATTGACCCTAATATTTGAATCGTAAAAATGAGGAACATTGAATGCTTAATGGAATTTGAGAACTTTCCCGTGACACATATATATCTAACCCAGATATATAAAATGGTGAAAGATCATGTCCAAAAGGGAAACTCATACTATCAAAACATCTATGGGTCCATAACAAATGAAACCCTTCCACAAAAAGACCTTGAGCGAAACTAGAAAAACATACCAGTTAATAGCTGGAATGTTATAGAACCCAAAAAATGTGCATAAGACATGAATAAGCTCCTAGAAACTCTTACGAGTCGTCCACAAATCCATAAAATGTGTTGATACCTTGCAATGTGGCTGATCAATGGAACATGCAACTTCTATCCTCACACCATGCCACGCGATTTCGTCCAGAATTTTTCAATACCATCAACCAAAAACCCTAAACTCCTTCATGATACGTGAGTGTGCCTAACATTCTTAAAAGGCAACAAAATCACTTATTCTATTTTTCCCTCTTTTGAACAAAACTTGGTGCCTATAAACCTAAAGTCTTAAAAAAGACATTTAGGAAATTTTAACTTAGATGGTGATAAAATGTATCAACACTTGTGTAGACCTCCTCAATGGCTGAGGTTGAGGTTCTTCTTCTTTAGAACTTTCAGATTTGCTTGAACTCTCATTATCATCAGGTCCAATAGAAGTGTGCAGTTCATCTTTCTTTGGAGTAGGTGGAATTTGAACTACCTCTTTATTTTGTGTCTCCTCTTTCTCTGGCTGCAGCTCAACAATGGAAAGTTTCATCTCTCTGAAAATCACACTTTTGTTGTAGAGAACCTTCTGAGCTTCTAGATCCCAAAGTTTGTACCTTTTCACATCAACACCATAGCCGAGAAAGATACACTTAACAATCTTGTTCTCCAACTTGTATCTCTTCTCAATTGAAACATGAGCATAAGCTTCATAACCAAATGCGTTGAGATGTCTCATTGAGGGCTTTTTACCAGACCATGCCTCCATGGTGTCTTTCCAACAAGTGTTGATGTAGCAGATCTATTGATCAAATAAAATGCAATGGCTACCGCTTCAACCCAAAAAAATTGTTCAAGGCTAGCACCACTTAGCATACTTGTAACATGCCAGTTGTTCACACAAGTAAATTTCCTAAGTTTTCACTTTCAAGTAAATAAACTATATTTCAAACCATTGCAAAAAAAAGTTATTTTCTAATGAGAGAAAGAATGAACATAAATGACATAAAAAAATTCATTTATTGATTTTAAATTTCAATATAATATTCATCGTGTTACAATATTTCTAAGATTGTAAACAATTACATACATAGCTCAACCAAGATTCAAAGCAATAGATACAGATGGTCTAGGAATCTTCTCCAGAACTTGTTTGCCAATTGAGGAGGAGAAGCATCAATCAAGCACTTTTTCGCCAACCACAGACTCATATGCAGTCCCTCACACATCTATCATAGGATAGATGGCCCTACCCTTCGATGAAGAGATTGGTGAAGAAACCTCGTAGCATTAACCTTAATGAGCTTAGTGTTGTGTCCTACACAACTAGAACTTATAGACCTTACAATCCTGATCTAGCACGCATTAAAAGGAACACGATGAAATGATAGTGGAGCCAAAGGAAAACACACTACTTTGGCCAAAGTGTTCTCATTCAGCACTTCGAGTGGTAATCATCCTATTCACATACACTACTCTAACTCATTCTAATTTAGACCTGTTATGCCTTGCATAACCACCCCATCTTTTGCCTTGGTCAAAATGGGTCCCCCTTTATGTTTTTGTACTTAGTTGTTTTTGGAACAAAGTTTGGAGTCTAGTTTTTCCAATACTTTGTTTTTCTTTGATTTCTCTGTCGGAGTTGGGACCGGAGCTGAATCGGGTTTTGAAAGATCTTTTGAGGTGTATTTTGGTTCTATTCCGACAGTCTTTTCTTTGCCTTTGTTTTTGCTCTTTGGCGGAAGCGGAGCAGGAGTGGGAATTGGGATGGTACTTTTCAAATTTTGTAAAATCAAATTCAATTCCGATCCTGCCTCCGCTCCCTTTTTAATGTTTGTTTGTCTCGATTTTTGTGTTTTGTTTTATTAGGTTGGTATTTTACTTAACTTTTTATTTTTGTTTTTTTGTTTTGTTTTTAGTTGTCGGACGCGGAGTCGGAATGGGGATAAGGTTTGGAAAGTTTATGATTTTAAGATCCTGTTTCCATTTTAGTTCCGACCCCGCCAATTTTTGTCGTTGACTTTTTGACTGAAGTTGCACTGCAGACCAGTGTTCGTTCTCTTATAGTTCTGACTCCGCCTTTACTGCGTTTTAATGCATTAATGGTGGTTGCCGATGTAGGTAGAAATTCACATATTTTTCTTTATTAAGGGTTAAAGTCAATTATTATTGTTATTATTACAAGTCTGAGAGCGCGAAGAGCAATAACAGAGTTCGTTTGAGCAAATTAATCAAGATAGAGAAGGGATATTGTGTGCGAATTGATTTAGAAAGTTAACATGGCTTTGTTTGCATTTGAGGTAGGTCTTTTATCTTTGTTGTTCGTTGTTTATTTCCTTGTTGTGTTTTGCTTTGTATCTGTTCGCGTGTTCAATCTTTGTGTTTTAAAGCAATTTTATGATCATCGATGTGATTAAGCGAGCAGGTTCTTGTTTTGGCTTGTTTTGTTTTGTTTTAATCTTTGTTGTTTTATTTTGTCGTGTCGTTTCTTTCTATTTTTGGGCATTGTCGCTTTCACGTCTTAATCGTGACCGCGTCATGTCGTTTTCGATTTGCAGTAGATTTAGATTAGATTAAAGGTTATTTATGGCGTGAGTTAGATTAAGAATTTACAGTGAGGTAGGTTAGAGATTTTATAGTGAGTTGAGGTAGATTAGATTTATTGTTTAATTTAGGGTTTCGTCGTTTGGTAGAATGGCAGGGTTTTAAAACCCGTGCCCTAGTTTTATTAAGTTTGTTAGATTAGGGTTTCGTCGGTCTCTACAATTACTTTAAAAATAAGATTTAAATAAATGGCTCTAAAATACAATTGTTCCCCACGGTCATATGAGGGTAGAGTTTTTAAGCTCCTTTTCCATTTTATGGCGATCTAGGTTTAATCATGAAGTTATGATGAAAATGAATAAATTTGATGATGTCATGATTAGCATAGGCGGAGGCGGGATTGGAATGGGTATGGGCATAAGAGTTTTGTTTTTACCAAAGTTATCAATTCCATTTCTATCTCGTTTTCGATTTCGAGTTCTAAAAGGTTTTTCTTGAAGTATGTGATGACTAGCGAAGGCGAGATCAGAATTGATCTTAAACTTAAGGATTTTGTTTGTAAAGGTTATTAGTTCCATTTTCATCCTGTGTCTGGCTCTGCATATGGTGGGAAGTCTTTTGTCGAAGTGACGATAACTAAGTCGGAGGGGGAGGCGGAATGGAAATAGAATATGAAATGAAGAGAATTTGAAGAAAAACCAAATCCCTTTTTAATTCCGATCCCGGTTCCGATAACTTCCCCAACTCCGACTCTGAGCCCGTTTGTTACTAGCTGAAGTTCCTATATTGGTTTTTGCTCCGAGTCCGCCAGTCTTGTAAAAGTGATTATTTTGTGTTTTTGTCCGACTCCGACTCCGATGTATATGTAACAGGTATGTTTTTAAAACATGTTTTATAATGATTTATTGGAAGGTCTAATTAGAGGTTTGCTTACAGGAGATTTGAGAGATGTCAGGAACATCAGGAGAGGCTGCTCGAAGGAATCAACCGGTTGGAACATCAAAGCCTGCACTGAAAATCAAGAAGGTGAAACCAAAACAACTACCTTATACATTAAGGTATGATCATAGGAATCCGGTGGTGAAAGCGAGCAAGGTGGAATCAAACTGGTCAGATATCACAGATACCAATCTGGGCCAGTATAGTTTTGAAGAATTACATGAAGAGACCTTTGCAGAAAGGGAAAACTTGACAAGGAGAACTCAAAGGATTGTTGACTCTGGTCTTGCACATATCATTGTGTTTCCTTTGTCAGTTTAGTGTCCAGAGTTGATATGTACAGTGGCCAGTACTTATAATCCAGCTACAAGATTATGCATGGATTCACAGAATAATGTGATTATAGATCTTACTCCGCAGATGTTCCAAAGCATATTCAATGTTCCTAATCCCAAGAATTTAGTGCAGTTGACTGAGGGTGAGGCATTGGAGAAATACAGTAAGCATAAAGACTCCAATAAGTCTCATTTAAACAAAAGATGGTTAAGTAGCGAGAAGAAGTCTTTGAGCAAACTGGCAGACTAGCCAAAGAGGGCAGACTTCAAGAAGGAGATATCTGATTTAATATTGATGTTGTCCAGAGTGTTTGGGAAGAGGGATGCCTTCCATTTCAAGGAATGGATGTTTCATTTTATTCAAGTGATCTTTCAGGGTGATTATCAATTTGATTGGTCAATGATTGTTTCTGATGCCATACATGATCAGCTCACAAGGGTCAGACAGACCAAATCTTTCTTCATGACTTCATATGTGGTCTATGCTGCAACAAGATTGGGGATTTTCCCAGGATTAAACAAAGTAGGTATAATGGGAGTCTTGGATGGACAAAAGAAGGTATGGGAACACTATGATCAATTATCTCTTCAGGTGGCTGAGACTCACTTCAGAAGAGTCAATGATGCCTTTTTATATGTGGTTATCAACCAGTTGAGTGGAGACGCAGGATACAGGTTAAGCCAAGAAGCTATGGCATTCATTTTTGAATGGGGAAGTTGGTATATCCAATACCCCAAATTTACATACTTCAGATTGTTTGGGTTTGAAGGTCATCCCCATTTACTTCCAAGATGCTACAGCAATAGAATAGTGCTTATGGAATTTGTATATCAAGCCATTGGAGTTAATGTTAGATTTGGGATGAAGCATAAGACAGGATGCCATAAGTTTCCTATGACACTGGGGGAATATGGTTGTCAACACTTGAAGGCAGCTAAGGTGATTTGTAATGAGTTGATACAATTAAAATTGGGATTATATACAGCTCGTAAGTATTTTGATCCCAAGAAGAAGATGTATGCTTTATTACCTTCAGTATTTACTAGACATTTTAATTTGTTAGAGGATTTTTGGTGTGATAGGCAGGATGAATTTGACTTAAGGAAGAAGAATTATGAGAGATTACCAGTCTCACTTATGGTAGAGCTGGGTATTAAAGATAATATTCCTGACACTTTGGTGGATGATGGAATGGTATTAGATCCCTCATATGAAGCTTTGAAGATTGGCACCAAAAACTTAGATCCAATAGACTGGAATGAAGAAGAAATTATTGACATTAAGAAACTGGGAAAAACAGTCTTGGATAGAAGTGTGCAATGGTTGATGATGAGGACTCAAGCTCCTCAGGGACCAATCCTCAAGAAAGGTAAAGGGTATAAGAGGATTAAAAGAAAGCACCTTCCAAGGAACCATTGGAATTCTTTCCTCTTGATGTTGAAGAAATAGAGTTGGACGTAGTTGATGAAGAAGAAGAGACACCCGAGGGAGATGTTCCAATTGAATCTGTTGTTCCTACGCCCGCATTGGGTGAGTCATCTGCACAAGCTCCACTCACAAGGAAGAAAAGTAAAGAAGTTCAAGGAGTGCTTTATGCCATGGCTGAAGCTACTAAAGGAAAAGAAGTGGAGGAAGAGTTGGTAGAAATTGAGACAGACTCGGATGAAACTCTGTCAGAGAAGAACTTGCAAGAAAATGTATCTCTAGATTATACTGTTGAGCAGATTCTTACACAAGAAGAACAATGGAAACAGTTTGAAGATGCTACCAGAGAATCTGATGCAAGGGCTACTACGGAGAAACAAAAGGAAATGGAGGTAAAGTTACAAGCTGATGCTCTACTTCAACAGCAGCAATCAAAGGTAAAAGAAGTTGAAACAAGGACAGCAGCTGATACAATGGAGGAGCAAATGAGGCAACGAGAGCATGAGATCAGGGTCAAGGCAGAAAATGACAAGCTGGAACTGATACAGAAGATCCATGATCTCGAGGAGGAGAAAGCAAGAAATCAAAGGGAAAAGGAAGCCCTGGTTGCTAGATTGAAGCTTGCAGAGGAGACTCGACAGAAAGAACAAGAGGCTGAAGCTCTAAGAAAAGAAAAAGAGGCTGAAGAGCTAGTAAAGAAACAGCAAGCTGAGGAAGAAAGGGAAAAGGTAGAGAAACTCATAGCCTTGGAAATAGAAAGGATAGAAAAGGAAGAAACTGAAAGGAAGCAAAAAGAAGAAGAGGCCGGAGCTGCAAAACTTAAAGCTTTAGAGGTAGAACGGTTGGAAAGAGAGGCCTTGGAGAAAGAAAGGTTAGAGAAAGATCAGATGGAAGAGGAGAGATTAAGAAAAGAAGAAGAAGATAGGAGAATGCAGGAACAAAGAGATAGAGAAGAGGCTGAGAAGTTGGTACAGATGCATGTGCTGCAGGAGCAACAAGAAAAGGCAAAGGTTGATTCTCAACCTGAGGTAGATATTCAGCCATCCTCTACAATTGTTGCTTCCTCTTCCATGATGATGACTCCTAGTGCTCCTACATGGTTGAAATTAGATTTGCAGAAGAGAGCTAGAACACCTCCTCAACCTCTTAATTGGGAGGACATGATGAAGGAGATTGAACAGGGAAGGCCTAAGAAGAGGGCTAAAATTTTGCATTCCACCAGACTCACAGATAAAGGGGAAATAGTTGCTGAATGTGCCGTGCCTATGATTGAAAAGGAGGTAGGGGATGTGCAACTCATAGACTATCAATTGAGTACGGTTAACTTGGGAAGACCCACTAGAAATCAACAAATGAATCTGATTGATGTGGTGGCTTCAACGACAAAATCAAGGATGATCAAGGACAAACAAAAGAAAGATGAGTTTAAGGCTCAGTTAGATCAGTTACATTCATTTTTGAAGAGTGTCTCCTCTCCAACGTCACAACAGGTTGTAGCAATTGAGACTCCTCTTTTGCTAAGCAAAAAGGAGGTTGATGATTTGGTGCAAGTTAAAGGTAAGGCGGAGATGGTTGACAAATGGATAGACAAAGTGAACTGTGAGGTAGGTGAGGTTTTGGAAAAAGGATTTGAAACCTATAAGGAGGCGGAAGGAGTAATAAAAGAGATGCATCAATATATTGAGGCATCCGAGAAGTTAGAAGAAGAGTACAAAGAGTATAGTGAAAAGTTAGAGAAGATAAATACATTGCCTCTAACTACTCTTCTAGAAGAATCTATACTCGAAGATGATAATAAAGATTTTGTAGAAAAGACTTCTCGTATCCTTAAGTTTAAGACTGGCTTTTTGAGCAAGCATAAGGATGAAATTCAAGAAGCAGTTAATAATTTAACTGAGCAGTTGGAAGAGTTGGAAGCGGTTATGGCTATAATAGTAGATGTGAATGTAATGACTAAAGATGGCATGTCGTTGAGTCAGGTTAGAGAGAAATGGAATGAAAGATTCCAAGGACTCATGCAGGAGAAAGATGATGGAGAAGACTTAGTGATAGATCAGCTTATAGAAGTCAAGGAAGAAATAAAAGTTGCAGGGAGAGAGTTGGTTAAGGTAAAAAGCATGAAAGAATTTGCTGCAGTTGAGTTGGATCGCATCAAATTTGAAGATGACTGGATTGATGGGCCAGATATGGATATGCTACAACAAGTCTTCACCAGTTATGATGAGTTCATAGCGGATCCAGCTTCACATGCATAAAATCTTGCATGCATGATGTTCTTCTTCCATGCATGACGCATGATGTTCTTCTTCCTTGCATGTTGCATGCATGCAGCACTGACAGTCTTAAGGACGCATGATCTTCTTTTCTTCTAATTCTATTTTCTATTGTTAGATCAAACTGAATGTATAATGTAAGAACTCAAGATCAAAATTGATCTGAGTTTCCAAGACAGTTGATTGTTCCTAAAAAGGTGGAAATCCTAAGATAGAAGTAAAGTTCGAACTTCTTTTTGTATTCTATAAATACCAGATGGGTATTACATTGTAAGGGTCAACTAATTGAGAATTGGATTGGCTTACCTAGTGCTAGGAGATAGAATTTTTATAGAGTGTTTTGTAGAGATACATTGTACCAGATCTTGTTTACAGTTAATAGAATTGCAGGTTTACGAAATATGGAGTTTGCATTGAATTGTGTTGTTTGATAAGGTTAATGAGTTATAATCCACTTGAATGCTAGTGATTGTGCTGAAGCATGATAGTTTCTTATGTGATGAAAGTCATTAGAAGAAACCAGGTTTAAAGATTATCTTGTTAAATTGTCATTGAATTAAGGTTATTAAAGTATATTGATCTATAGTTTTAATGATGAATGAATGTGTGTGGTTTTAAAATCTTGGAAATACTTGTGATAGGCGAATAGAGGAATTGAATTAAGCACCTAAGATGTATACGATGGTACAGTTATACTGTGGGTTGTGTCATGCTATGGTTTTGTGATCAATTAAGAAAACATTCATTGTTAAAAGTATATGTCTGGATATTAGATAAATTTAATTCATACTTACTGATTTACCCCTTGGATCTATCTTTTTCTTTTATTTAAAACCCATTGATTTACAGGAACTATTTTGACAAAGAGAGTCATAGCTTGAATCCTTTGTTACCAGCATAGGCCCCTTGAATATTATAGTTGCATGAACCAATTGAGTGACATCAAACAGTTGAGAACCAACTACCAGGACCTTGGGAGTTAGGCCACTACATGTAGTCTTTCTTTTTCAGGAGAAATAGAGTAGAAATATTATGTTTTAATGTTGTTTGTGTCATTTTAACCATCAACAAGACCATTATATCTATGCATAGGTAAACCTTCAATAGTTAATTCTTAACCTCTAATTTGACCTATTCCTTTTTCCAAAATCACAATGGAATCTCTACCTCATAACATAAGTAAAAACATAAGTTACCCCCTTCAATGGATAACCTAACCCTATGTGTAACTCAAGCTTTCAAATTTCACAAACAACTTAACATAAAATAACTTAACAAGCTATTTCCAATTTTTTATTCCTAGTATATATTACTATTGACATCAATCAAACACTCCTTAATATGGAGTAAATAGAAACACTTGTATGGAAAACACATCAAACTAGACCTTTCTTCTTTATAAGAAAATTGCCTTTTACTCTTTTACAAGCAAACTAATTTATTTCTAAAATAACAATTCATGGCAAAAAATCTTTCAGATTTAAAGATAAAATAGATAAGAATAGAAATTCATGCATGTTATTCGCTTAATCCACTCGAATCTTGAATTTCCTAGCTTCACCTCCTCTTATTTACCAACTTACCAATAAACCTTAATTATTCCCTCTAAACTCCCTCACAATAGCTCTCAGCAAACTAAGAAACATTCAAAGATAAACTACAAAAAATATGAGCAGTAAAATGTTGCAAATGAAAAAGTGTAGCAGATGAGGTGGTTTGCCCTTTATTTATACTCAAAAATCAGCTCATTATTTTCCACTTCTCAGCCAATTTATTCTACTTAGCTCAGTAATAGAAAGGTGGCAAATTCTTTTGAAGATAGTCATCGAATTTGTACAACAAATTGATCCAATGTTTGCCACAACAAGTTTGACACATTCATAAAGCACATGTTTTTACACATCTAATCAGTTTCAAGCATGATAGACTTCTAAAATAATAAGATAATTCATACTATGGCTCCAAGTTTGCAGCACATTCCCTATTATAAAGCCCACGGTTAAAACATTGGAAATGGTCATTCATATTTTGGTTGCACATACTCAGTCGTCTGAGTCAAAGTCTGAATAGTCAACACATAGCTTGGTTCAACCTTTTGCATTTATATTTTTTGTTTGACTTGGTATGGTGTTTATACGTTGCACTATATTTCAGTTTCATTAACTTACACAATAGATAATAGTCTCGTGTATTTCCTTTGCATTTTAATCTGAAAAGATAAATGCACTTTATGGTTTACTTAAGCATTGATACATAGTGCGTCATATATGTTTCATTCCATCGACCATAGCATATAATTTATGAATCGGCCTTTAATACATTCTCAATATATATGAATCAACCTTCATTGCTTTTCTTATCTATATATATACACATATTTATGTACACATATATACCAAAAAAATAGCTTTCAATGCTATGTATATATATATATATATATATATATATAATTATATATCTACTTATATATTTTCATTGGTAATTAAATATGTATACATTTGGTATTCAAATGAATAAGATCAAGTTAACATTATATATCATATCATTTGCATATATATATATAATTATATATACCTCTATGCATGTATACGTATGTATACATATGTCAAAATACTCATATGGACATTTCCATTTGGCATTACATACGTGTGTATCAATACATGTATACATACATATATATATATATACATTTGATTACATAATCACATTCATAAATAATTACTATCTTATTGGTAGATATATATATATGGCGTATATATATATATATATATATATATATATATATATATATATATATATATATATACATGTCATATTGTCCCCTCGATATCTCCATGCTCATAAGCAACTTGCCCATAAGCGTGCATAGGTGCGTCTACCTATGTACTCTAATGTATGTGTTCATGTGTATGGATTATTATCGACATGTGTATGCATACATATATATACCTTCAACGTATGTACACCTCCTCAATCAAGCATAGTAATATAAAGAAGTACTTGCATGCACCAAGCACTAAACATAAACCAAGAATGCTCCTAACAGAAATCAAATTCCTTTCTATTACAAATACATCATGCTAAAGGGTAACTTACAAATTCCCAAAACACTATGACTTGACTCAACCATTCTATTAGTGATTTTGTATCTATAATCTCAATTAGGTTTCATTACTAGTTACTTCACCAAGTTCTTCTCCTGAGTGATACTTCCCCTCACTTCCTAAGGATCGATTCTAAACCTGCATCCAACTTAACACATTTTCATGGTAAAATAAATATCCATTCACTCTTGATAATAAAATTACAATCACATATATTTATATCCAATCATAATTCCAAATACATTCACATATACAATATTTACCCTAACATAGTAATAGTAAATAGGTAAACGCACAATGGCATGTGACATTCTCCCCTCCTTGTGAATCATTGTCCTCGATGATTTTATGTAGCAAGTTCATAAACTAAATAAAACAAACAAACATTGTTTTTCTCAAGCTTTTTCCAAAGCACATAAAATATGTGGAAATTTTTGATCTATTTCAGCATAGTCTTCCCAAGTGGCAGAATCTTCTGCATACTGGTCCCACTGAACTTTGCACTACAAAACCTCCATGTGACATAAGCAAATCTTACATGTTTTGAGCACCTTGATAGGCTTGATTGTTACCACTTCGAGGTCCTATACCTGTAAAGCATTTCAATCAATTACATGATTATCACCTAGTATATACTTCTTTAGGTAAGAAATGTGAAAGATGTTATGCATCCGGGCAAGAGTTGGTGGCAACGCAATTTGATAAGCTATAGGACTCACTTCCTCAAGGATATCAAAAGGACCTACATAGCATAGAGCTAGTTTGGATGACTTTCCAAATTTGATAGAACTCTTATGCAATTTTACCCTTAACAAAACCTTATCTCCTATTGTGAAATTCTTGGGTACACTCTTTGCATCCGCATAGCTTGTATGCCTATCATTGGCTTCCGCTAGCCTTTTCTTGATAACCTCGATGTGTTCTTCCATTTCAACTAAAATTTTAGGCCTGAGACTCACCCTATCCTCAAGTTTATCCTAACTTATTGAGGTTTGACACTTTTGGCCATATAATGCTTCAAAAGGGGCCATCTTTATTGTAGAATGGTAGGAATTGATTTAAGAAAATTCCACTAAAGGAAAGTAATCCTCCCACTTGTATTGATGATCCATGCAATACATTCTTAGTTGGTCTTCAAGTACTTGATTCACCCTTTCTATTTGCCCATCAATTTCCAGATGATATGCTGAACTTATATTTAGTTGAGTCCCCAGTGCAGAAAATAAGGTTTTCCAAAATCTTGAGGTCACTCGTGCATCTCTATCCGATATAATTTTCTCAAGAATTCCATGTAGTTTGAACACCTCTTGCATGAATTTCTGAGCTATGACATGAGTTCCATCTATTAAATTCCTCGGTATGAAATGTGCTACATTAGTAAGCTTGTCTACAACTACTAAAATGGTGTTGTGCTTATTTATTGACATAGGAAATCCTTGCACAAATTCCATACTAATGACTTGTCACTTACTCTTTGGAATATCATGTGGATATAACAAGCCTATAGGATGATGATGTTTCACTTTCACTCTTTGACATTACAAACATGTAGCCGCAAACCTAGCAGCGTCTCCTTTCACCCCTTTCCAAAAGTATAATGGCTTCACACCAGCCAACATTTTTGTCACACCAGGATGTCCTGAGTATGGTGCTTCATGGATTTCTTTCCATACCAGATTTCTCAACTCTTCAAAGTTAGGTATATACATCCTTCCCTTATACCTAAGCAATCCATTGGGTTCAAAATGATAGCCTTCATATCTTGCATCTTACAGGTTGTTTGTGAGTGCTTGCTTAACTTGCAAATAGTACTCATCCTCCTTAAATTTCAGCAATACTTGACCTTTAAAGTCGGTTTGAATTGTTACTATCGAGGTAATATGTTTTCTACGACTTCAGGCATCGACTATTTGATTTTCTTTTCCTTTGATATAACTGATATTGAAGTCATAATTAGCTATCAACTCCAACTGTCTTCTCTGTCATGCATTCATATTAGGTTGAGTGAATAGATACTTCAACCCATGATGCTTGGTTTTCATATCAAAGGGTTTTCCTAACAAGTAATGCTTCCAAATCTATAATTCATGAACCACCACTGCTAACTCTAAATCATGTGATGCATAATTTTTCTCATAGAGTTTCAGCTTCCTTGATTCATAAGAAATTACTTGCCTTTATTGCATTAAAACTCTACCTAAGCCTTCTCCGAATGCATCTGTGATAATAGTGAAGTCACCATCAGGATTTGGTACTTTCAAAATTGGTGCAATAGTTAACTTCTATTTAAGTAGATCAAATGTTGCTTGGCATTTTCTATCCACTCAAATATCTTCCCTTTCCTTTGCAAAGAAGTAATTGGAAAAGATATTATGGAGAAGTTTGCAACAAATTTCCTATAATAGCATTCCAAACCATAAAACTTATTACTTCAAAAACATTTTTAGATACCGGCCATTCTAGCACTACCTTGATCTTGGTTGGATCAACTGAGATACCTTCAACCGATATTGCATGCCCTAAGTACTACACTTTCTTCTAAAAGAAAGTACATTTAGAGAGTTTTATATACAACTTATTTTCTTGCAGTCATTGTAGAACTATCTCCAAATGCTTGCAATGGTTCTCCTCATTCTTTGAATCGATTAGGATATCTTCAAGGAAAACTAAAACAAACTTATCTAGGAAATCCCTAAACATGTTGTTCATTAGATTCATAAAAAAAATTGATGCATTACTTAATCCAAATGGCAAAACTATAAACTCATAATGCCTGCACCTCGTTCTAAAAATGGTCTTGAAGATGTCTTCATCTTTGATCCTCAACTAATGGTATCCAAATCGTAGATCAATCTTAGAGTAGGTCCTCACATTTGATCAAAAAGGTCATCAATGCATGGAAACATGTACTTATTCTTTACCATAGCTTTGTTAAGCATCCAATAATTTATGCACAATCGTAATGTACCATCCTTCTTCTTCACAAAGATTATTGATGCTCCATATGATGATACACTTGGTCTTATCAATCCCTTAGATAACAATTCATCCAGTTGTTCTTTAATTCATCCAGTTGTTCCTTAAGCTCCATTAACTTAGTTGTTGTCATTTGGTAAGGCACTTTGGAAATAGGTTTTGATCCTGGCACTATCTCAATGGAAAATAAAAAATCCTTTCTAGTAGTAATCTAGACAATTCTTTTGGAAACACATCTGCAAAATTTTGAAGGATTGGATATCTTTCCATATCTATCTCCTCAATTTCCATCATTTCACCTTCTTCCATCTCTTGGTAATCTTCTAATCTATAGTTGACCATACCATCTTGTGAATCTATTTCCTTATATTCTTCAAACTTTTCCATTTTTACTACAAAAAGCTTACATCCTTTCTTCTTAGCCCTAAGCAACTGCATTACATAAATTTGGTGTAACTTGACTTCCATAGGTATCCCTTGCAATAACACTTGGTTACCTAAATCATCCAAACATTTTATAGTTTTGGCATGATATTCAACCTTGGCCTTATACTTCCAAAGCCAGTTCATACCTAGGATAATGTCATAGGATCCTAAGGGTGTTACATATAGGTTTAACTCCATAGAAAAACAAGATAGTTCAATCCTAGCTTTAAACAAACATTGTTCTATTGTTGCTCGTCTGGTTTGCATATTCTACAACCCAAAACTTTTCCATGTAACCAACTTTCCTAGTTATTTGCTTCGCTATTCTAAGTGAAAAAAAAAAATTAGTAGCTCTAGTATCTATAAGTATGGAAATGGGTAAGCCAAACAAAATACCTAGAGTCTCTACTGGAGTAACTTGATACTCCGCTTGATGATCGTCCAAATCAGCATGAATCTTTTATCGAAACACCGCTTGTTGGGAAGGAAGTGATTTTCATAAGGCCAGGACCCAAAAGACTTATTGGGACAATTTGATGCATAATGGTATCCTCCACATGTGAAGCATCTCATCGCTGGTCCTTTCTTCCTTATAGGTTCACTAGGCTTACTAGCATTACTTCTAATATTTTTCACGTTATCACCATTGAAATTATTCCTTCTACATTCATTCCTCGATTCTCTCCCATTATTTCAGGGTCCCTTATCCCCTTGCTTTTGAAATTCTTGCACCACTTCAAACCTCCTTAGATTTGATTTAATTTGAGACCCCATGAACTTCTTACGATTTATATTCTCTTGGCAGATGGAGATTGCTTTGAGGTTTTGCTCTTGCTTAAAAACCTTCTCATACACTAGATCCATAGTGGTTGGACCATGTACATCTACCTCACCCCCAATTTGACTATTGAGCCCCATGATGAGTTTCCTTTATGTGGAATTGTTCATCCTTCTGATACATTGGTACATAACATAACAAATGGGTAAAATTTTCCCATTACTCATTTACTGATATTTATCCTTGTCTCGGATTTTGAAAATCAATGAGTTTCTGGTCAAAATAGAGTTGTGGTAACCATCTTTTTTGAAATATTTCCACAAACTCATTCCATGTAAGTTTCAGAGAACTGAGACTGAGTTCCACCTTCTTATTCATCCACCAATTAGAAGCTTCTCTTGCTAATTGATAAGCTCCTTATGCTACTTTTGTGACCTCAGAATAATTTTAGATCTCAAAATATTTCTCCATTTGGATCAACCATGCCTCAACTTCTTCCCCACTGTTGCTACCTTCAAATTTGGGTGGGGTTATTTTCTTCATGTCCCTAGAAATTTTAGTGGCCATGCGCTTCCTATTAGTTCCTTCCGAAGGAGAGGGTGATTTCTCTTTCTCATGTTCATGAGTTTGATCATGGTCGTGAGAATTTTCTCCCTTATCCTCATTAATTGGGATTTCCTGATCTACTCTATCTTTTTCCCTTATATCCTATTTAAGATTCCCCAACCTTATATTGGTTTTGTGAATGATAGCCATATTTTGATCCAGTTTAGCTTCATCACCCACCGAACCTTGCCCAACTTCATGACTTCCTCCAGGATTGGTCCTAGTCCTCACCATCTTTGCAAGAAAAGGGTTATACTTGAAGGTTCGTCTTTATTAGATTGAATCATGTTCTAACCATCTTATGGATGACATTTTAAATGAGCGTTAATTGCACATAAAATAAATTTCACACATAAGATTTTAGCACAAGCTTTTGATAAACATGTTATTTTATTACTTTTGAGGATCTCATAATCCTTTCAATTACATAGAGTGACTATTCAGATAGTCAAGTGGAGAGTATCCCTCAAATTCACTCTTTGACACATAACTTAATGATATATACCCTACAATATTTTTTTTCATCTCTCATTTGTTCATATGTATCCCAAAATGGAAAGTAACCTTCATATTTATCATCTAATACATAGTTGTGAGGCACATAACCCTCTAATTCATTACTTGAGAAAATTACAATCACTTTCGACATCGAAATAACTCTAGGGTCTCTAAAGATAAATGTTGGATTGACACTCCCTTCTGAGGGCATATCCTTGGAAAGTGACAAGGAATCAAACTTTGCTGGTGAAAATAGAGGTAGATAGTTGAAATTGGCTTCCTCCATCCTTCTCTTTACTTCACTAATCCGAGAAAGAGCATGACTAAAGGTTTTAGTATTGCTTAACCAAATAACATTATCGTAGTTGGTACCCTCTATTGTATGAACAATGGCCTCTTTTTCCTTCTTGGCTTTCCGGTAGCACTCATTTTCGATTACTGACTTTCTTGCAGTTAACCTAAGACGCACCATTCTGGCACAAGAATTCCAAACATTAGTCTTATTCAATGTTGGATGGAAAGTATGATGAGCACATAGGTTCTAGAGCTAAACCTAGTAGCTTTGATACCACGTGTAACATGCCAATTGTTCACACAAGTAAATTTCCTAAGTTTTCACTTTCAAGTAAAAAAAACTATGTTCCAAACCATTGCAAAGTTTTTAATTTTCTAATTAGAGAAAGAATGAACATAAATGACATAAAAAATTCCATTTATTGATTTCAAATTTCAATATAATATTCATCGTGTTACAATATTTCCAAGATTGTAAACAATTACATACATAGCTCAACCAAGCTTCAAAGCAATAGATACAGATGGTCCAAGAATCTTCTTCAGAACTTGTTCACCAGTTGAGGAGGAGAAGCATCACTCAAGCAATTTTATGTCAATCACGAACTCATATGTGGTCCCCCACACATCTATCATAGGATAGATGGTGTTAGAGTAATAATTTATTACACTTAATTAATTATATCATACTAGTTAATTAATTAAGTCACTTATTCCTCTAGTTGCTTAAGCTAAACTTAGGCACATTAATAATTGATTAATTATTAAGTGTGCACACTAGGGTTTCATTTAGGGTTTCCCTTTTAGGGTTTCCTGATCTCCTTCATAAGGATTGATCTCTTTGTAATAACAGAGATTCTCATAATGCATTTTACACTTTGAGGTTTATAGAACATCTTGTTGGTTTTGCATGTCTTTTGCATGTGACAGGTATCCATTTGCATGCAGGTGATCTTGGATTCTAACATGGTATCAGAACTCCAGACCTGCCACTGCCTGTTCGTGATCTGAAGATATGGCTTCTCAGTGAGTTTCAAGTGCAAGGGTTTCCATAGGCATCTTTTTTTGCAAGATCTGGGGGTAGCCGAATTTTTGGGACACTATGGGCTCAAACGGACGTCGCCATCGTGTTCGCAACGCCCCAAAACCCTAGAAACGCCTATCAAATCGTCCATTTTCGAACAGTTGGTTTCTGAGGCAAAAATTTTTTGCCAAGGAAGCCGTACGGCCTCCCCGACACGCTTCACGAGACACAAACTTTGAAAAAAAAAATGAAGTTTTTTGGGATTCGGGTTGCGCTCACAGTTTGGAGGGTTCCACCGCCGGTACAATGGCCACAATGACCGGCCCTCGCCACGCAGGGTTCCCACTGGCTCTGTTTACGGCCTCCAGCCCCCCGGGGACGACTCTTCGACCGCCCACACCCGGTAGGGGAGAAGGTGGGTTCCCACTCTCTCTCTACCCCAGGCCATATGTTACCCAGCCAAACTTTTTTGCAGGGGGGCCAGATTTTTGCGTCGACGGCCAGATGGCTGTCAAATTTTTTGCAGTGAAGTGCTAACGTCATCGGTCGTACGACAGTTTGCCCTCCTAACCCTTATTTGCCTTAAAAGAGCAGTTTTTTTGTTTTTGGCATAACTTGGGCATATGGTATCAAAATTGGGCAAACAAGATATCGCCAGAAAGCTGGTTCCGAGTACTTTCATTTGGTGTAGTTTATTTTTTAGTATTTTCTTGTTTTAATGCATTTATTTCTGGTTGAAGTTAGATGTACTTTTTTATGCTTCCGAGCTCATAACTCTTTGCCACGATCTCTGATTTTCGCTATCTTTGTGGCGTTGGAAAGGTATTGAGGAGATTTATGTTGTTGTCCATGCAATTTTTCTGTATCTATCACAAGTTTTTTGTTATTCCATATTTGACCCGATGGGTGTTTTGGAGATTACTTGGATATTTTGGTAGTTGTGAGAGTGCATCTTGCATCTTTGCACTTCATTTTCAGTGAAACATCATTCAATAATCGACTGTTGCTTCATAGATTCCAGCGTTGTTCCTCTTTGGAGTTTTCGAGTGTTCCGTGGCATCGGGTCTGCTGTTGCATCATTATGATTTCGATATGGTTTCTTGTAGACAGAAGTATCTTTCCTTGCTTTCCAGATTGCGGTTCCAGTGTTACTCTACAGTGTTCTTCTAGTGCTTCTTTGCAGCATGTCATATCATTGTAGGGGGGTTTTGTCCCACTGGGTTTTCCTCCTCTACCTCTTTCTTGCATTTGTAAATGGGTACCTGATCAGGCCTAGTTGTTGGGACCCATCTTTGCTTGCATGCATCTTCTTTCTAGTGTTTTAGCTTCTTCCTAAGTTCATCTTAAGGGGGGGTGTTAGAGTAATAATTTATTACGCTTAATTAATTATATCATACTGGTTAATTAATTAAGTCACTTATTCCTCTAGTTGCTTAAGCTAAACTTAGGCACATTAATAATTGATTAATTATTAAGTGTGCGCACTAGGGTTTCATTTAGGGTTTCCCTTTTAGGGTTTCTTGATCTCCTTCATAAGGATTGATCTTTTTGTAATAACAGAGATTCTCATAATGCATTTTACACTTTGAGGTTTACAGAACATCTTGTTGGTTTTGCATGTCTTTTGCATGTGACAGGTATCCATTTGCATGCAGGTGATCTTGGATTCTAACAGATGGCCCTACCCTTCGAGAAAAATATTTGTGAAGAAACCTCCTAACATTAACCTTATTGAGCTTAGTGTTGTGTCTTACACAACTAGAACTTGTAGACCTTACAATCTTGATCTTGCATGCATAAAAAGGAACATAATGAACTGACAATGAAGCCAAGGGAAAACACACTACTTCGGCTAGAATTTTTTCACTCAGTACTTCAAGTGATAGTCATCCTATTCACATACACTACTCTAGCTCGTTCTAATTTAGACCATTATATCTATGCATAGGTAAACCTTCAATAGTTAATTCTTTACCTCTGATTTGACCTATTCCCTTTTCCCAAATCACAATGGAATCTCTACCACATAACATAAGTAACAACATTAGTTACCCCCCTTCAATGGATAACCTAACCCTAGGTGTAACTCGAGCTCAAAGTGTTAGGGTTTATAAGGCAAATTTCTATTAGTTAAATGCGGATTTGATCAATAAAACAGAAAAATAGAACACCAAGATTTAACGTGGTTCACCCAAAATCGGACTACATCCACCAACAGAGGGTCCAAAATATATTAATCTCCCATCAAATAACCTTTATAATGACATGAAAAGACATGCAACAACATGCAACAATGTTTTTCCAAGTTTTTTCTACTACTGATTTTACGCAACCTTTATTGCATGTACCCGCAATGCTTCCTGCATTTTTCCAGCCATAGAACTATAAATTTATTCTAACATTTTTCACTACCTGCTACCCTCAAAACTCATCACCGAGTGTTTGTATAGGCTCCCACACATGTCCCATTAATTAAAAATGAAGTGTGTCCATTGGTTGTGCCTCATGCACCCAATAACTCTCTCCTTTTGGGCAGTTACATTTAATATTTCCAACCGTCTTATAACTTTACATTAAAATATTGTAACTATACATTTCCAAAATTTAATATTTGTTTGTAACCATCATTTTAGATACAAGTGAAACATAAATATTTAATAAGTGAAGCAAATTATTTAATGAAAAAATAACATGAAGATTGTGTGTCTGAGTCTGATTGGTCTCCATAACACAACACAAAGTTCACAAACAACTTAACATAAAATAAATTAGCAAGTTATTTCCAATTCATCATTCCTAGTATATATTAATATTGGCATCAATCAAACACTCCTTAATATGGAGTAAATACAAACACTTGTATGGAAAACACATCAAACAAGACCTTTCTTCTTTATAAGCAAATTGCCTTTTACTATTTTACAAGAAAACTAGTTTATTTCTAAAATAATAATTCATGGTAAACAATTTTTCAAATTTAAAGACAAAACATATAAGAATAGAACTCCATGCCTGGTATTCACTTAATCCACTCGACTCTTGAACTTCCTAACTTGGCCTCCTCTTATTTACAAACTTAGCAATTGACCTTACTCAATTATTCCACTAAAATCCCTCACAATAGCTCTCAACAAACTAAGAAATACTCAAAGATAAACTACAACAGATATGAACTACGTAATGTTGCAAATGAAAAAGTGTAGCAAATGAGGTGATTTTCCTTTTAATTATACTCAAAAATCAGCTTCTCAGGGCTAAAAACAAGGTTCATTATTTGCCACTTCTCATCCATTATTAATTGACTCAGCTTAGCAATTGAAGGGTGGTGAATTCTTTTGAAGATAGTCATCAAATTTGTACAACAAATTGATCCAATGTTTGCCACAACGGGTTTGACACATTCATAAAGCACATTTTTTTACATAGCTAATCAATTTCAAGCATGATAGACTTCTAAAACAATAATATAATTCATACTATGGCACCAAGTTTGCAGCACATTCCCTATTATAAAGCTCGCGGTTAAAACATTGGATATGGTCATTTATATTTTGGTTGCACATACTTAGTCAGTTGAGTTAAATTTTGAATAGTCGACACATAGCTTGGTTCAACCTTTTGCATTTATATTTGCAGTTTGACTTGGTATGTTGTTTATACGTTGCACTATATTTCAGTTTCATTAACTTAAACAACAGACTATAGTCCCATGTATTTCCTTTGTAGTTTAATCTAAAAAGATAAATGTGCTTTATGGTTTACTTAAGCACTAATACATAGTGCACCATATTTTTCATTCCATCAAACATAGCATATAGTTTATTAATCGACCTTTAATACATTCTCAATATATATGAATCGACCTTCATTACTTTTCTATAATATATATATATATATATATATATATATATATATATATATATATATATATAAATATATATTTACACACATATGTACCAAATAAATAGCTTTCAATGCTATGTATATATATATCTACTTATATATTTTCCTTGGTAATTAAATGTGTATACATTTGATATTCAAATGAAGAAGATCGAGTTAACATTATATATACCATATCATTTGTATATTTATATATATATATATGCCTATATGCATGTATATGTACATCTACAAATGTCGATGTACTTGTAGACATGGAAAATATACAATTCGATCTGACACACTGGATCCTCATTTACTAACACCATTTCATCCTGAATCATCTCCTTTGCTAGTCATTTAATCGAATAATTTGTATTTGATTAAATTCATCACTCTTCATCTCTTAAATAAATCAACTTTATCTAATTAAGTCATCATCTCCTGTTAATTAAATAAATCAATTTTATTTAATTAATTATGTCATCCCCCTTTTAATTAAATAAATCATTTTATTTAATTAATCCCTAAAGTCATCTCATTTAAATTAAATAAATCTTTATTTGGTTTAAATCCAATATCATCCCTCTTTAATTAAATAAATCAAATCTTTATTTAATTAAGTCTTTAATCATTTTCCTCTTATTTTGATTTAAATCAACTCATAAATCTAAGTCAAAATGGTCAAATCACCTAATCTCTCATTAAATTGATCAAATCTTGATTAATTTAATCTCAATCACTAAAATCCTCTAGAGAATGCAACTTGCACAATAAATCAATTACTTTGATTTATTTAATTGCCTATTTTCTCTCAATAAGGAATAAGGAAGGAATATTCCCTCAAATTTGAATTCAAAAATCCGAGTGGATGGGTACTTCCAACAAGGCATTCAATCCTCTTACATGTCCTTGTGCATTGATCCATGGACATTAACTCCATTTCCCTTCCCTCTAAACATGTCACATTCAAATTTCAAATTTGAATCCAATAGCATTTATCATGCGCATTGACCAAAATGTGCTCATTCCTCAACCATTCACATCTTGACAAGTGGCACTTGGCCATTGGATGTTGAATGATCCCACATTGCTTATTTTCACTCTCTCTTCCATTTTGGAAATCTATAAATGAGAGACTCTTCCTCTCATTCAAACATCCACAATTTCAGTAAACTTATTATACTCAAATCCATATTCGAGCATAGCCATTCTCATCTCTTTTTATCAAGTTCTTAGCTAGGTTATGCAGGAATTCAACCATCAAGTGGATCAAATCATCATCAAGCTTACAAAGGAGTTGGGAAAGGGCTAATTTCGACACACCAATTGACACCAACTCCCCCATGGGATCAAGAGTTTGCATTTGCTTAATTTAGGATTTCATCTATATTTCATGTTTGTTCTTGTTTTTCCTATTTTGAATATTTGTAAATGGATTTCATGGGGAATCCTTGTTTTATCTTGCATATCAACTAACTAATGTGTTTGTTTGTCATGTCTATGCAGGAATAGGATTGGGGTTCACAGTACTCGTATGGATATTTCCATTTGTCATTACATATGTGTATATCGATACATGTATGCATATGTATATATGTATATATCTCATATATATATATATATTTGACTACACAATCAGATTCATAAACAATTACTATCTTATTGGTAGATATATATACGTATGATGTATATAGACACACACATGTCATATTGTCCCCTCGATATCTCCATGCTCATAAGCAACCTATCCACAAGCGTGCATAGGTATGACTACCTATGTACTCTCATGTACACATTCCTCCATGCATATGGATTATCGTCGACATGCGTATGCATACATATATATACCTTCAACGTATGTACACCTCCTCAATCAAGCATACTAATATAAAGAAGTACTTGCATGCACCAAGCACTAAACATACACTAAGAATGTTCCTAACAGAAATCAAACTCCTTTCTATTGCAAACACATCATGCTAAAGGGTAACTTACCAATTCCCAAAACATTGTGACTCAACAACCATTCTATTAGTGATTTTGTGTGTATAAGTTTAATTAGGTTTCGTTACCAGTTACTTAACCAAGTTCTTCTCTCGAGTGATACTTCCCCTCAATTTTGGAGGATTCATTTTGAACCTACATCCAACTTAACACATTTTCATGGTAGTCATTTGTTCATCAATACAAACATTTTCATTATTCTTTTCATAGTTAGAATATCAAATTCAATAACCATACATTCTAGCTTTCCATTCCATTAAAATCAAATTAAATAAACATTCATTCACTCTTGATAAGCAAAGTACAATCACATATATTTATATCCAATCATAATTCCAAATACATTCACATATGCAATATTTACCCTAACATTGTAATAGTAAATGCACAATGGTGTGTAACAATTCTCCTAACCCTCTCCATCAATGTTATGTTCATCCTCTCTACAACTCCATTTTTTTGTGGAGTGCAAGGAGTTGTTTTATGCCTCTCAATCTCGTGCTCTTTACATAACTTGTCAAGCTCTGCGGAACAAAACTCACCACCATTATCAATCCTCAAACACTTAATCTTTCTGCTAGTCTGATTTTCTACCAAGGCCTTAAACTCCTTAAACCGACCAAAGACTTCAGCTTTACTTCTGATAAAATAAATGAATGTCCTTCTACTATAATCATCTATGAAAGAAATAAAACATACATATTTTGATAACGAAGGAACATTCACAGGACTAAAAAAATCTAAATGAACATAGTCCAAAACCCCAAAAGACTTGTGAGAACTAGAGTAAAAAGAAACATGATGTTTATTTCCATATAATTTTTTTTTGCAAAATTCAAACTCAAGATTACAATCATGAAGGCCTTTAAAAATGCTCTCTTTTTTTGGGTTATAAGAACCTTCTCGCCAATGTGACCAATTCATTGGTGCCATAACATTGTATTCTCTACAGGAAGCTTCATTTCCATGGAATGAGCACCCTTAGGTACCCAAAATGCATGACTATTGGATATAGCTACAACATACTTCTTCTCTACACAATCTGATGGTGAGGATGAAGAATCCAAAGGTCTCTTATTTAGTACATCAAAAGAACTATTGCACTATATAGTGCATTCATCCAGATGAAATAGAGTGCCAATATGAATTCCCTTAGCTAACACCATAGCTCCTCTTGCCATCTTGCATCCTCCACTAGAGAAAACAACTTGCACTCCTGAATCATTAAGTTTACTTACAGAAATTAGGTTTTGTGCCAAACCTGAGATATGAAAAACACCATCAATCCCCTTCACTCATCCATCAGGAAATCTGATTTTGACTCTTCCACGGTCAACAATCTTTAGGTGAGATTCATTGCCTAGATACACCTCCCCACCATCATACTCCTCATAACTTCGAGAACCAGCCTCTATGAGAGGTCATGTGAAAGCACCTCAATTTATCAACCACACATCTTCCAATGCATGGGCTGCCAAGGCTGTAATAAATGCTTCTCCATCATCTTGGTATGATTTCTCAAATTCAGAATCAAAGAAAGACTTGTTTTTCTTCTTCTCCTACTTCTTGCAATATTTTCTAATGTGACCAAATTTTCCATAGTTCCAACATTTTTCCTTGAACTTCTTACCAAGAGACTTAGATCTCCCCAAATACTTTGACTTAGATTTATTGTCTTTCCTTTTGCCTCTCTCCTTTGGTCTACCACGAATAGTATGGGCCTCCTTGGTCATCTAAGCAGACTTCCTTCACATCTCTTCATATAATAATGAGGCAACCACCTCATCCATCTTGAAGGTGGAAGTAGTGCTTCCAATAGCCATCACCAGGTGATCCCAAGAGTCTGACAACAAACAAAAAAGGAGCATGCAATGGTCTTGTTCATCAATCTTGTCTCCAACGGAACCTAGTTGAGAAACCAGCATGTTGAATGCATTTAGATGACATGCCATGGTACCTGCATCTTCCATTTTTAGAGAATATATCTTCTTTCTTAGGAAAAGGTTGTTTACCAAGGATTTAGCCTGGTAGACATCACCAAGCTTCTTCCATAGAGAAGCATAATTTTTCTCTTCATGGATATTTAGGAGGATAGAATCAACCAAACAGAGTCTAATAAGACCCTTGGCTTTCCAATCAATGATATCCCAATCTTCTTGTTTTATGGTAGATGGCATAGTTCTAGAAATAGCAAGCCATAGATCATAATCTACAAGCATGTCTTCCATTTTGAGCTTCCAAATTTCAAAATTACCATCATTAAAATTCTCCATGTCAATCCTCCTAGATGTGCCCGCCATCTCTTTCCTGCAACAAGGTCACAAAATACACTTCTATAAAGCTCCCACTTGAAACAAAGACTAGCTCAAAAAATCCTTCTAACCCAACAAAGGAATCAAGGTTGGCCAAGCTCTGATACCAACTAAAAGGAAGCTAGGTGAGTGGAAAAAGCTTCCTACACTAATCTAAGTAGGGGAGAGTTACAAAAAGTTATTTTTAACACCTTATACAGTTACTATAAGAGAAATACATAGGAATAATGGAATAGGACATCAAGTACACAAATACAACAAACACCAGATATATGTGGGGAAAACCCTTTCAGGTAAAAAACCCCACCCTCCAAAATCATAGTGCTATTGTATTACTTCAACTAAGAGTTACAATACAACCCCAAGTACAAATATTTCTCCAACAAGTGTTTCATCACAAATACCTATCTTGGAGTAAACCCGATAGCACTTCATTACCTGAAAACAAACTATGCATTCTACAATGCAAGGCACTCAATATATAGAGAGATGCAAGCTTGAAGAAGCATCTAGAAGGAGAGAGGCATCCAAATCCACATGGAACAATATTGCACACCATAAACATGCATTTAGACACATCTACAACATTCCCTTACACCCCTTACAAGTGTCATTACATGCAATATTCTTTCTCCAAGCTTGGGCACCTAGAATATGCTAAAACTAGGCTATGTCAGATGCCTTATAATTGTCATAGAATTTGTCATAGCATCTATCATACTCAAAACACTTATAGCTGTAAAAGAATCAGTCATAAATGACCCGAAATACTTGATTCTCTTACACCTTATCATAACCCATCTTGGGCGCCAACTTCCTCCATGCATAAAGATGCCTTATGATGCATCTTAGAATTTGTCATAGGTCAAACATTCTAAAGTGGGACACCTATATCCACTTGGGATGATTATGTGTCATCCAGTCACCTCCAATGGGGATGCCACCTAGCCAGTGGGTTCCAATTTATGACATGATACCATAGGAAATTAAATAATACAAATAAATACAATAATGCATTAATTAAATCAATAGTAGGACTCTAAGGTTGAGACACCTTAATCCTAACATTTTTTTATTTTAGTTCTTCTCCCCCTTTTCATGATCAAGGTAGTAGTTTTTAGGAGGTTCATCAAGGGAATCAACCCTCTCTGGAGGTTCATCTTCACCATAGGCAACCCACATCTTGAAGATGATCCCATGTTTCATAAGATAGTTGAGTTTTACACTCAACTAGGGTGTGATCCTCATGACAATAGTTTTTGGCACGTCCGATGGGATAGTTTGAACTACCACAGTTCAAATCTTATCCTTTTATTATTGGTATTTGGTGTGTACATCAATAAAAAATTTCCTTTGGAGGGAAAATATTCATACATAGGAGACTCAAACATTCAATCTACAAGATTCAAGCAAACCAAGTGTTGGTATATTCGATTCATAAGAAAAGAAACTTGGTTTTTTCTCATTTTCAAAGAATTTATGAGTATATTTCTAAGTTTTGAATGCTTTAACATGTCAAAATTTAATGGAAAACTATATTTCCACCTCTATTTCATGAAAGTGCTGCACATATACCTCTTTATAAACCATATCAAACTAAGCATAAAACTGGTTTTACCAAAAATACCTCTACTACACTAACAAACCAACATGTTCAATATGATTTCCACCCACCCACCCCTGCTCAATCCTCTTGGCAGGCTACATATGCTCAAATTCAACCTCAATAGAATAATCTTGTTTCAAACCAACATAGATACTCCCATATTCAACCTCGAAATGTTGAAAATATGAGTACTAAGAATATAATGTTAGATTTTTAGAAATAAATGAGTGAGATTGAAGGAGATCAAGGGTATAGCTTGCAATAGAAAGAGTTGGTTTACTTTGATTACCAATACCAATAAGAGGAGGGACAAATAAAGCAATATTAAGAGTCTCTTACAAGAGAGTTTGTTAATAAATAAGGGAAAATAAGGTTATTGCTTACCCAATTACAAAGGTTGGAGGCTCAATTAGTTTTCGACATTCCAGAGTAGTCTGCAAAAGAAGAGCTTCCCAAGTATGAAATTCCAAGTTTCATGCAAGGTAAACATTCTAAGTCTTCAAATTAGTCTCATGAGCTCGAAATTCCAAGTTTTATGAGTCTTCATATTTCATCTTTTGCAAGATCCTAAGCCTATTATACCTCAAGGGAAGCCATATCTAAATTCTATACATCCTCAAGAGAATCAACAAAACTTCTATGATTAGCCTTCTTGTCCTGACACCATTTACCTTTACAAAGGTGGACACATTGTTTTATCAAGACAACTAGTTTAGTGATAAGAAAGAAGAGGTATTTAAAGAGAATTAGGCAAAAAAAATGGTTGTTGATAAGCTTGCACACGATGAACAAGATCACAAATCAGACTTGTTACAAGAGGTGGATGAGTATGATCAACTAGAGCAGTAGGTTGAAAAATATGAAAAAGGTAATGAAAACCATGATTTCATAGCCTTGTTTGATGAGCTTCTATGTTTTGTGAAGGATGAAGAAAGTATAACTCTGATCACAACAGTATCAAACACAAATCAACAACAAGAAGTTGAAGACCTTGATTTTTTGATTCCGCAAGAGAGATGCAATGAAGTCAAAATCAGTCCTCTCCCATAGAAAAGCAAAGAAGAGGTTGAAGATGACTTATTTTGGGATGATCTTGAAGTATTTGTTTCATGCTTAGATTGCAAGCCAACACTTTAGAAGAGGGAAATAAACAACAATAGGGGCATAGTACATAAATCTCTTTGTTTCTACCAAATTAGTCATAAGAGATGGTCTTCACAAGTTAGCAAAATGATGAGACAACAATGCACAAGCAACAAACTAGCAAGAAGAGTTCAAATTTTATCATTTCAATAGGATTTATTATCATACAAGTATCTAAGAGAGTCCAAAAAGGTACCACAAGTCATGCTTGCACCCAATCATGAAGTTGCAACTAAAAGAGGATGTATTCATCTTACCTATGGACCTCAAAACAACATGTATGGTCAATATGAAGAGGTAGGTGGATTTGTTTACATTTTCCAAAAAAAATTGTAGTAATTGGTCATACTTTTTTCATTTCTCCACCTCCTTTTGGTTGCTCGTAAACATGTGAAATATTGCAAATTGTTAAGAAAAGAAAGCTACTTCAAAGAACTAGTCAATTGTTATGTTTGAACATCATCATTGTTGGTTAGTGTAGGTTAGGGTAGTTTTTCTTCCAAGTTAATAAATGCTAATGCATAATGCTTTAGTTTTTCATTTTTCTCCAAGTGTTGATGCACAATTGTTGTTGTTCTTGAGGAGTTGGTAATAGTTGTCAAAGTTTGGTTCATAGTTTGTCTCACACTCTCTTTAATCCTATGCCTAATGGATATACAAGGCTATTGATCTTATTGGTTTTAGCAAGAAAAATTCCCTTAGAGATATCCAAGAATGTAGTCCATTTTCATAAAATTGGCATTATTTAAATTATTCATTTAAATAATCTTTTTTGGTCTTAAAAATCAAAAAGGAAAAAAAAGAACATTGATCTTTTAATTTAAAAGCCTTGATAAAGATTTTTAATTTAAAAGTATTATTCCTCAAGCCTCATGTTTCCATGCCAAAAAGAAAGAAAAGGGGAAGTTTCCACGCCGAAAACAAGGAAAAGTATGATTTTGCATGTAAAATAAAAATTTAGCTCTTTGTTGGGTGCCAAGAAATGGAGAAATAAAGTAAAAATAAAAATCTGAAAAAGACTTCACATTTAGAAGAAGTTCTAGGGTTTTCCATATGCTGGTTGTGAGCCTAAAGGAGCCACATGATGGTTAGGAAGAAAATATTTAGATGAAACACCACATTGCAAAAGGAGTTTTAGGTTTTTTGACATGCAACAAGAGGGTGAATGAAGGTAGTTACAATCCATTTGCACTCCTCCGTGTATTCAAGGTTCAATCAGATGCAAGTATCATAAACGGTATGCTCTTTCACCTAATATATATCTATTGTTTGAAGATTGTGAGGTTCTTTAAAAAGGAGATATCAAGGCCTTTTGAAAGGATTTGGGGTTTTAGAGGGTTTAATTCAAATACATATGAAAATGGTAGCCTTGAAATGGAAAGTAGTTATCTAGATGTTCTATAATCCACCCCAATGCATTCTCATGTCTTGATTTCAATAAAATCAATAAGAAGAAATCTTCTATTTGCAAACCGAGTTCATATGATAATCCACTTAAGAGGATAATATTTTCAAGAATGACTATGAAATATGGAATGTCATGGATTTGTCATGAATTGGTAGGGTAGGGAAATCTCATAAATAATTAAGAGATCGTGACTTAAAGGACAAAGATCATGATTAAGGACAAATAACAAGGTGTAGACCTTATTCAAAGGTGCAAAGATAGTCATGAGCAACACTCTTATTAAAATGTTTGATAGCTTGCTTGCAATGAAGGGATCAGGCATATCATAAAGGTCAGAAGATCTTGTAAGAAACAAGAGCACATACCTTGTAGGCATGAAAGGTAAATCCATTAAAAAATGATAGTCAAAGTAATGAAATAAAGGGATAGACCTAAGAAAAAGGGCATATGAAAGCCATTTTTCAGGAAAGTACTATCAACAAAGCAAGTCATGTTGAAACAATTAAAATATTATATAAGAAAAGGTAGGTACTACACGAAAATCAAGAGAATGGTGGTTCTCATCTTGGTAGTAGAAATCCACATCTTCATGGGCAAAACCAATCCCCATTGTGTCACCATTTCCAAATCAATAAATTGCAAAGAGCAGTAGCTACAAGGGGAGTAGAGTTAAGAAGAAAAGATGGTTTAGAATGGAAGATGAACAACGACCTTGTAAGTAAAGGATGAACATTCACCAATGACCAAGGGAAAAAGCATGGCAGAGTCTATAAAGGTAAGGACAAAGCAATAAACTATAATGAAAGAAGCTTTAATGTGATAGTCTTTATGAACTTAGTCATAAGGAGTTATGACTTTTGATTGTAATAAAGACCAAAGACCTTTACTGAAATTCATGACTATGAAACCTTGATAGTATGAATGATGCCTATGCTATGAGAAAGACAAGAGAACTATATTATTAAAACAAATAATGTTTGAAAAAGCTATGAATAGATGATTGTGATATGTGTGGACTTTAATTGAAGACTCTAATCAATGAGATAAAGGACCAATGTCAAAGGACCATTGCCTGGTAGTGTTGAAATGGGTAGTGAAAAGTTGGAATACCATGGTGTCAAGAAGGAGGGACGATGACATAATGGAAGTCCATGATTTTCATCTAGACACAAAATGCATGTAGATGGTTATAATGAAAACATATGTGACAATCACATTGAAGCAAGGATTGAGATAGACAAGGAGCAACTCATCAATAAGGACTGTCAAGGCAACATTAGTCATAAATAAATCAAGACAATCAAGAACACAGTCACTATAAGGGGAGTGCATGGACTGACTATCCTTTATAAATATTTGAGATGGTCAAATTTAGAAGATATTAAATGCATCATATGTGCCATGGAATCTATGTGAAAGATTTCAGTCATCAAACACATGTTTTATACTAGGCCCCGCTAATCATCACATGATAGTGTGTATGGTTCTTATTATTGTCTCAATATTTAGTCACAAAGTCACCTTGGAGGGTTATAATGAAGGCATTAATAATCAAAATGTGGTTTGCAAGGTTTGAACAAAAGATAAAAGTGGTCTTCATATATGAAAAGGGTGAAATCACGAAGTTGTGTCCACTTAAGGTGGAAGTTTTGGCCTTAGAAAAAATCCCAAAATCGGGATCCCATTTTGCTTTGGGGTCCCAAGCCTAAAATTAAAATGGGATCCTAATTTTTTAAAAATAGGATCTCATTTATTTTTGGTGTCCCGAGCCTGACTTTAAAAAATGGGATTCCGATTTTTGCAAAACGAGGTCCTGATTACTACAAAACTAGATCCCGATTTGAAATAAGTGGGATCTCATTTTGTAGAAGTATATATTTTAAAAAAAATGACAATGAACTCATTTTCATTGTGTGCAATTAGGATCTCGGGTGAGAAAAGATGACTAGCAGCTACCAAGTAAGTCGATGTACCATTCTTTCCATTTTTTTCATTTTTTGGTTATTAGCTCTGAATTTAGGTTTATTTTTTATGTTTTTGTAACTATATTGAAGTTTCTCATTTGAATCTTCCTACAAAGTTCAATGAAACCCTATATTGAAATATAAAAAAATATCAACCCTAAATTGATATCAAACATGAAAATCAACCCTAAATTGAAATCAAACAAAAAAATTTACCTAAAATTGAGCAAAACTATTTCCATTTGCAATGTTTAGGGTTTAGGGTTTGATTTGCATTGCTTTATGTTTTAAATCTATATGGAACTATCTCAAAATGGAAACATTTCATTTGCATTGCTTTATGTTTTATTACTGTGTGCAACTATTTCAAAATAGAAAAAATTCATTTGCATTGCTTTATGTTTTAAATCTGTATGCTAGAATATTTCAAAATGGTTCAAATTATATTTCATTTGCATTGCTTTATGTTTTAAATCTATATGCTTGAATATTTCAAAATGGTTCAAATTATATTTCATTTGCATTGCTTTATGTTTTAAATTTGTATGCACAAACACCTACTCTCTAACATATTAACATACATATAGTTTTCTACCAGAGTAAGACCTTGAACCTCCTTTATGATTTAGGTTTAAAAAACTCACAAGGTTCACCTAAAATTTGATAAAATCAATCAATTTGGAATCAAACCAATAAAAATTACTTGTTTGGCATGAACTCTCAATAACTTTACAAAATAGAAAAATTATAAATGTGTAAAATTTTCCACCCATAAACACTCTCAAGAATTTATTATCTTTTCCTCATCCAAATCACTTCAAACATTAACATGACATTCTTAACACTAACTCAAGCTATGCTCAAAATTGAAAAATACAATTTCAAATTATGGTGAAATGAAATAAATTTCTCTATCACAAATTGGTAACTATAAACTAATAAAAAACAAATAACTAAACTAAGATCACCTTTCTAAAATGATGCAAGATTACCACACTGCCTAGGGATGCTCCTACATAAATTTTGTATAACACAAAGACCACTAGATGCATTGAGTATTAGACTAAACTATAGACTAGAACCTTCCCATTAAAGAAAGAAGACCAAAATTATACTCATCAAACAACCTGGTTTCCTACAAAAATAACCATATTTGTAAGGGAAGATATGGGGAAGTTAAAAATCACCTTCCTCTTGTTAGGGGTGTTAAGGCTTCAAAAATTTCAAGAGAGACTTCTCGTGGAAGGAAAGGATGAACCTTCCCTCTCCATAGTGTCACATATGAGTCCATACTAGCTTATTCACTTGCATCAATATCTTGTTATATCTTAAAATTAAGGCATTCTACTTCACAAATCCTTCCACTCCTTTTATTCATTGAATTTGAAGAGGATTAGGGAAGGAATAGAAATTAACAATACTACTCAAGGCTTCAATAACAACTTGTCAAGACACATTTTGATTTTCTCTAAATATAGACATTTCTATAAATGCAAGGGTAGACCATAGAGACTATTCTAAATTATCAAAAGTGGGCTAATATAGGGAGAATGCAGCACTATGTACATTACATATCTAACATAATATTAGGTGTGATGGATCCCAAAGTGATAGGTAAAGTAATTTAAAACCAAAAAATTCATTGAACACATTGTCAAATTCTTCGATGATAAGTTTAATTTGTGGTTACAATTTAATAGTCGACTTTGATGACATCCCAATAAATCCTTAATATAAATATTTTCATTAGATGCATGGTCCATTAAAGCTTAAGTTTGATTCAAATATGGGCCCATTTTAAAACATAATATAAAATGTGAGGAGGTCATCCATTTACTAAGAGCGAACAATCTTAGCTTATGCAAATGAGTTCATGTTTGTGGAGACCATCATATGTTATTAAATACCTCCTAAATGTACATTTAAAAAAATAGTATATATTTAACTTAATGAAATTTGGTTGCCTTGGGAAACTTCACCAAATTTTATCCCCTTAAGCCATCTTATTACCCTAAACCCTAAACCCTAAACCCATCATTTTGTCCTAGGATAGTTAATCCATAGACCCCCTTAAAACTATACTTAGGACCCCTTAAGCCATCATATGTTATTAATTACCTCCTAAATGTACATTTAAAAAAATAGTATATATTTAACTTAATGAAATTTGGTTTCCTTGAGAAACTTCACCAAATTTTATCCCCTTAAGCCATTATTTTGTCCTAAGACCTTAATTCATAGATATCCTTAAGCCATCTTATTACCCTAAACCCTAATGCCATCATTTTTTCCTAGGATAGTTAAGCCATATATCCCCTTAAAACTATACTTAGGACCCCTTAAGCCATCATATGTTATTAATTACCTCATAAATGTACATTTTAAGTTTATTTTTTAGTATGTGCATGTGTATTTTTAGTATGTGTATTTTTAAGTTTATTTTTTAGTATGTGCATGTATTAAAATTACATAGATCTTAAATTTTGAAATTTGTATGTACATGGTCAAGTTGAATGATGTATGTATGCATTATATATCCTATTTTTTCTTTTAAATATGTATCTTAATTTTTGATTTTTTTATTTATGCTCAAGTTGAATCATGTATGCATGTGTATGTACATGTATCCTATTTAAACACTCATGCACATTTAAAATTTAACTATTTCTTGTAATTTTATACTTGTTTGTTAATTTTGTATATTTTTTGCAGGTTTGAACTTATATAGATCATGGGTCAATTTGATATTAATGATATCCTCAATCCACCACCTCATCCCCCTTCACATCAACCCCTCCACCTCTACCCCATCCACCTCCACCTCCCCCTCCACCCCCTCCACCCCCTCGACCTCATAACCCCCCAACTCCACCACCTGGATTTGATGAGGTTCGCTTGTGAGAACGGATCAATGATAATGTTAGATCCATTCAAGATCAAATCAATGCTATTCAAAATGAAGCATTGATTCCACCACACTTGAGGCATTTTGCATATGCGATGCAAAATTTTGGTGATGTCGTTAGGTCCATT
>CM021100.1:36686754-36707347 GCA_007115665.2 Sequoiadendron giganteum | reverse complement strand
TCAACCTTCCACACCAAAGTTTGCATGATTGGCTACTAGTTCAAAGGTAGTTTCACATATAGTTCCACATTCATGCAAGCTCGACATCTTCCATGAGGATCAACTTCAGCTAGCTGAAGAGGTTTTCTATAAAGCAAATCTTTCAACTCTTTTGGAGTCAATTCTTCCTTTCTTCTTTTGCTTTATGGAAAAGAATGAGACTGTAACTAATCTTTGAGAGAATTTTCTCAATTTGCAAAATTTTTATGTAGTTTCAAGTAGTATTTTCAGATTTGTATCAGCTAAAGCACCTTGTTATCAATAAAATTTCAGTTATTTTACCTTCTCAATATATGTTCCATTATGTGTGCATGAATGATTAATTCATATTTTATGTGATTAATGATTAGTCCTCAAATATGTTGTCTCATTCCAATACCTTTGAGTAGAAGATATATGTTATATGTAGGTCATAAATTGTGTCATGAATGCTAGGATTTTGGTTGTGAGAACATTCTTGGTTTTTCATTCTAATGTTATAAGTAATTGACCTTCTTATGAAATATTGACGTGTGAGCATGTAAAACATTGAGTTGTGTGAAAAATTGCTAAGATTTTGAGAGAGTTTGTGTGTTGAACCTATCATATAGGTTTTAATTTTGGTGCATCACCTCTTAAGGTTAGTAAATATTTTGAAAGGAATTTGGGTGAGCAAAAACAACTTCCTACACTAATCTAAGTAGGGGAGAGTTACAAAAAATTTCTTTTTAGCACCTTATACAGTTATAATAAGATAAACACATAGGAATAATGGAATAGAACAAGTACACAAATACAACAAACACCAAATATATGTGGGGAAAACCCTTTCAAGTAAAAACCTCTACCCTCCAATAGCATAGTACTATTGTATTACTTCAACTAAGAGTTGCAATACAACCCCAAGTACAAATCTTTCTTCAACAAGTGTTTTGTCACAAACACCTATCTTGGAGTAAACTTGGTAGCACTTTGTTACCTGCAAACAAACTATGCATTCTACAATGCAAGGCACTCAATATATAGAGAGATGCAAGCTTGAAGAAGAATCTTGAAGGAGAGAGTTGTACAAATCCACATGGAACAATATCCCACACCATAAAAAATATATTCAGACACATGTACAACATTCCCTTACACCCCTTACAAGTGTCATTACATGCAATATTCTTTCTCCGAGCTTGGGCGCCTAGAATATGCTAAAAATAAGCTATGATAGATGCCTTAAAACTGACATAGAATCTATCATAGCATCTATCTTACTTACAACACTTACAGTTGTAAGAGAATCTGCCATAAATGACCCAAAATACTCGATTACCTTACACCTTGTCATAACCCATCGTGAGCACCAACTTCCTCCATTCATAAAGATGCCTTATGACACATCATAGAATTTTTCATAGGTCAAAGATTCCAAAGTGAGACGACTATTTCCACTTAGTATGATTATGTGTCATCCAATCACCTCCAACGAGGATGTCACCCAGCAGGTGGGTCCCAATTTATGACATGACAACATAGGCAATTAAATAATACAAATAAATACAATAATACATTAATTAAATCAATATTAGGACTCTAAGGTTGAGACACCTTAATCCCAACATTCTCCCACTTGTTAAAGACCTTCCGAGAGTCATACAGAATCATTTGCTTAGGGCCCCAAGGCCCATGGAATCATAACACCATTTGAACTTCTCTATGCTTACTGGTTTCGTCAGTTCATCTACAACATTCGTCAAAGTGACAACCTTTTTTCCAGGTTCACCTTTCCATCTTCTACCATATCACAAACAAAATGATACTGAACATCGATGTGCTTTGTTTTGGCATGGAAGGTAGAATCCCTTGCTAGAAAAATCACACTTTGACTATCACAACAAAAAGTAATATATATTACATCTAAACCAATATCACAACACAATCTCTTAAGCTAAATGGATTCCTTACAAGCATGAGTGGCTACCATGTACTCTACCTCTTTTATGGACAATGTGACTATAGCTTGTCGCTTACTCATCCAACTGATAGCACCACCAAACATCATAAACACATAACCACTAGTGAATCTTTTGTTGTTAATGTCGCCTACCCAGTCTAAATCCACATACCCATGAATACTCATAGAATGTTGAGGTCTAGTAGGGTAACCATGTAAACACAAGGCATACTCGGAAGTGCCCGTAAATATATGAACACTCTCTTAACCACATGCCAATGCACTCGTCCAAGATTAGCCATAAAACAGCTAAGAAATCCCACTGCTTGGGCAGTGTCTGGTCTCATACACACCATTGAATACATTAGACTACTAGCTACACTCGCATATGGTACTCTCGTCATGTCCTCCATCTCAATAGGATATTTTAGAAAATCATTCACCAAAACCTTTGTCCCTTACATCACAGGAACAACTAACTATCTGCAATCTACCATGTTGAATCTCTCCAACACTAAGCTCGCATACTTTTTCTAGCTTAACCAAAGCTTTCTATTAGCTTTGTCTCTTGCGATCTTCGTTCCTTGAATGTACCTAGTTGCACCTAGGTCTTTCATCTCAAACTGTGTTGACAACTGAAACTTCAAATCTAAAATCATACTTTTACCATTCCCAATAAACAACATATCATCTACATATAAGATAATAATGAGAATGTGATCATTATCAGAGTTTAAAATATACACAATGGTCAAATTTAGATCTCTAAAATCCCATTGACAACACATGGGTATCAAACTTTTGGTACCACATTCTAGGAGATTGTTTCAAACCATAAAGAGACTTCTTCAGTTTGCAAACCAAATTTTCTTTACCTTTTTCAACGAAATGCTTTGGTTGTGACATGTAAATATCTTCCCCCAAATCACCATGAAGGAATGTTGTCTTCACATCCATTTGTTCCACTTCTAATTCATATGTTGTTGCAAGTGACAACATAAGCCAGATAGATGTCATCTTCACTATAGGAGAGAATAAAAGAAAAAATGCAACTAGAATCCAATAATGAATAGCCAAACCTTTTTGATTTCTGCCTAACTCATTGTTATCACCAAATAGTGCACCCTTGCTGAGTTGCAAAACTCAACCTACTAGTGAAATGTGGGATCTTTCCAGGTTTGTGGGTTACCTATGATGGAAAGAACCTCCAAAGAGAGTTGGTTCCCTTGGTTCTATCACCTAAACTAAACTACCTATTGCTTCTTGCAAAGGAAAGAGATAGGAGTTGACATGAAAATGAAAACCTAAGATCCTAAGGTGATGCACCAAATGAATTTTGACCTACACTTGTTTAAATGAACATAATATGATCTATAGTTGGAAGACTCGTCGAAAACTTGGCGAGTCTTCAGAAACTCATGAGTTTTTATGGCCTACAAGTTTTTTTACTTAAACTCACAACTCATGGTGAGTTTTTGCCAATAACTCACTGAGCCCATGCCAAAAACTTGTCAGACTATGCACAACTAGGGGTCGTGTCAAAAAAGGCCATTTCACAACTCAAACACACATTTCTTCTTGTTTGCAAAGCAAAAACCCCTCCCCAACCAAAAAGAAACCATTTTCAACGTTCTGCCATTGAGAAGAATAGATTCAAACATTTTTTTTTACAGATTTTGAAGACTAATTTGAATCACAAGTAGGTTGTTGGTTTTCCATTTTTTTTGTTTAATTATTTATTTTAATTCTTGTTGCAAAATATTGAATCCGAATTGAAAAAAAAAAAATTGTAGAGCAAAAAGAAGCAAGATTTTTGTATTTAAATTCCAAAAAACAAGATTCATCACTATTTTTTGTTGATTTTTTTCACTATTTTTTGAATTTTTCAAATCTAGGTTCATTTTTTGATTTTAAATCTTTTTTGTTTGAAAATAATGTGTAGATTAGTTAATTTATTTACTAATTTCATCATTTAAACACATTTGTATCAATTTACATCAAATTTAGAGAGATTTTTTAATGATTTATCATTTTATGTGTATAATTTAGGTTATTTTTTTTTAAAAAAATTGTATTAAAAATCTAATATGTTGTACATTTTTTCTATGTGTAGGTTATTCTGTGTGTAGGTTAATCATGCACTATAATGACTTCTACTACAGGTTCAGCCTCAGGATCCGCCCCATCGGTGCCCTTGCCATCATGGGTTCCAGGTACTCGTCCTCCAAAAGCTAGAGACACTAAATGGAAGTATATTGTGAGAGGACTGTCACCTGGATCAGTTGTTTGCACTGAATGTAAGAAGGTACATTTTGGAGGCATAAATCGCCTCAAATACCATCTTGTAGGTATTACTCATCATTATGCCAAGCCTTGTCCTAAGGCCACAAAAGAGATAAAAAGAGAGATGAATGCCCTCCTTCCATTTGCTGAAGAAAAAAAATTTAAAGGGAGAGAACAAAGGCAGCCATAGCAACAAGTATAGTTGGTGGACATGGTCTTGAGCAAAAGTGGAGATAGAGTGAATCAAATGAGGAGGTAGATATTGAGATTGTGAGCTCTCTTCATGGTCCACACATTTGTGCCCGTGGCACACCAACCTCTAGACCACCCACTTCCTCTACTTCAAGTAGAGTGCCACCACTACCTACATCTTCATGCACACCACATAGTTTTTTTGTGCCAAGAAACACACCAGGATCACAAACATCATTGGAGGCTACAAGGTGGAATAAAAAGGTGCATCAACATGCCGACATGGCATGTGCAGACTTTTGGTATTTCAATAACATTCCATTCAATGTGGTGAGTGATCCCTATTGGCACAATTTGGTTACCACATCGACAGTTGTAGGAAAAGGCTACGAGAAACCTTCTCTCAAAGACTTAAGTGGGAAGTTAGTCAATTTTAATTTTATACTAAGTTTATGTTCTTTAATTTAAATTAATTTATGTTGAATTTAAGTTATTTTTTGTTTACAAATTAAAATTTTGTACTTGTAGGTTGCTCACAAATGCAACCGAAAGGGCAGTGCATGTAGTGGAAGAGAAAAAGAAAGAATGGAAGAAACATGGATCTACCATTCTTTCTAATGGGTGGATGGATGGGAAAAATTGCACCATCCTTAATTTTTTGGTATCTTCTAAAGGTGAAGTTGTGTTTTTGAAATCGGTGGATGCCTCCAATAAAATAAAAAATGCAAAAATATTATGTACATTGTTGGAGGAAGTTGTCATGGAGGTGGGGATAGATAATGTGGTGCAAGCCATCACGGATAATGCATATGCGGTAGCTGGGAGATTGCTTGAGGATAGACATCCTACACGTTTTTGGTCACCATGTGTGGTGCATTGCCTTGACCTTCTTTTGGAGGATATAGGCAAACTTGTTTGGGTGGCACTAATTGTAGATGATGCAAGGAGCATCACAAAATTTATCTACAATAACCCTTGGGTTCTTAGTTTCATGAGATATCATACGTAAGGGAAAGAGTTGATGAGATCAGGTGCCACAAGGTTTGCAACAATTTTCCTAATGTTGCAAAGCATTTTGGGTTCTTTGACTACTTTAAAACAAATGTTTGTGAGTCAAGCATGGGTGGGCTCCACATATTCAAAGAAGCCCGAAGGAGATAGAGTCTCAAGAATAGTCTTCGACAGCCTGTTTGCAAAAAGAGCTACATAGATCATGAAGGTAACTTCAAAACTTTGTTTTTAATTTTTAAACTCAAGTCTCAAGTTGAATATTCAATATATATATTTTTCAATTTAGGTCTTTCATTATAAATTTATAATTTAAATATTTTTGTATTTTTAATGTAGGTGTCAGAGCCCTTGGTTAGAGTCCTCCACTTGGTAGATGGGGATCAAAACCCAATGGGATATATTTATGAGGGCATGGATACAGCCAAAGAGGCTATCAAAAATTATTACATGGGAGCCTCAAATTTGATCCCATATGGGAGATTATTGATAGGAGGTGGAACAATCAACTCCACCAACCCATCCATGTAGCAACGTACTTCCTGAACCCCAATTTTCTCTTCTTAGACAACTTCTCTAATCCTAATGGAGAGGTTAGGGCTCACGACATGCTTTCAAAGGATGGAGCCCAAGGTTGAGGTGAGAGACCTCATTGTCCAAGAGTTGGATCTCTACAAGGAAGGAAGGGGTAATCTCTTTTCTTTAGAGCTAGTTGTTTGAGGAAGAACCACTCAATCACCAAGTATAAAATTGGGATCTTTAAGTTTATTTCACATGCATATTATAATTTGATAAAATGTGTTTTGACTTTGTTTTATAACTCTTCAATATTTTTTTTTGCAAAGGTTTGGTGGGAAAATTGGGGTGGAAATACCAAACACCTCCAAAAAATTGCCTTTCGCATACTATGTCAACCTCGTAGTGCATTTAGTTGTGAGCGGAATTGGAGCTTGTTTGAGGCCATTCACACAAAGAAGAGGAACAAATTAGCTCAAAAATACTTCAATGACCTTGTGTTTGTGCAATATAACCTTCATTTTCACACAAAAAGAATAGAGGACAAATCACTAGATCCTATTGATTTGGATGAGATAGATCCATATAGTGATTGGATAGGGCGAGATGAGCAACCTCCATTATTTACTGCAGACGATATTCTTGATTTTGAGAGACAGGCAATGGAGGATGTGGGTGCAATAGGAGATGTAGGGTTGGAGGACATTCCTAAGGATGAGGAGTCATTGCCAGAGGTAGAGCCAAATATTTCTAGGATGGTGGTTGAGCCTCAACCACAGCCTTCCATGCCAATCGAGGAGCAACCAACACCATGTACTCGCGGGACTAGAGCATCTATCTCTTCCCTAGCTTTGACTAAATTAGGGAAGAGGAAGGTGTAAAATGTTGTATTTAGTATTTACTTCTAGTTTTACTATTTTCATTTTCAACTATCTATTATAATTTGTATTAGACTATCGGGTTTTTAGCCATCAAGATTCTGCATGAGAATGCGATTTTGTAATCAATCCTCTATTAATATCAATAAAATTTAATAGAAAATGCTTTTGTAATCATTTACGCACTCATTGGATTCATCTTGTCATTGAAATTTGCAAAAAAATATGCTCCTAACGTGATTTTAGCAATTTTTTAAGTTCCCAAGTTTTTGTCAAGTTTTTAAAAGCTCGTCAATTTTGGGCTTGGTGAGTCTTTTGGCGAGTTGAGTTTTCTAACTATGATATGATCAACAACCTTAACTTTGACATAAACAACCCAAAATTTCGCATGTCTTTTGCATAAGTATTTCATGACTAGGTTTGATAACTAGGATAGCATTTAGAAAGAGTTGGAAACATTTTCACAACTTAAACTTTACTCCTAACTGGTTAAACACAAGTAATGACCTGCAAAAGTATATATTTTCTACATAAAGGCAATAAAAATAAGATAAGAAAAGGGGGAAGAAGCATCACCACAAGATCACATCAACCATTTTGAAGCTTGCACAATGAAACGACCTTGAGAAGGTAAAAATAGCTTGTTTTATTAATCAAAAATGCTTACAAACAGTAACACAAATCTGAAAATAAGTTACCATGCCTATTCTTTGCTAGAAAGAACCTTCATTTTTTATAATACATGGCTCCAAATGAGCAAGAAAATTGATTTTCTGAGTAACAATCCTCTGTTTTTCTGCTCCTAGAGCTCAAAAACAAGAAATAACTAAGTGAAAAATGATGCCTAAGGGTCCTCTATCTCATCCCAAGCATAGGAGAGAATATAGGGACTATATTTGGCAAATTTACAAAGCCTAAAAGTAGGGTAAACTATTTTACACGCCCAAGAGGTTTGTGTTTTGACTTGGTCCTTTCAGCTCCTTAAAAAGTGCTCCAGCTGATGATGAGGCTCCTAAATGCTCAGGAAGAAGTTGAGCTACTCCTAGATACCTTCAAACAACCCCCAAAAATCTCAAACTGTTGTCCTTGTCACCATATTTACCTTAATTGCTAGAACTTCCATTCCTTAAGCCTTTAGACATGTGCAAGAAATATTTGAAATGGTCAAAATCATCTTAGGGACGTAGGGAATTATGGAGGATAAGAAATTAACACATGTTTTATATTTGTCTTTATACTTTCATCAAATATTTCCTTTTTGCCATCATACTTATTATGAAACATAACATATGCCACCTCAGAATATTGGTATGGGGTTGGTATCTCTATCATAACACTTGAATGAGTGTGATTGTCATATCAAATTGGCCTTTGTATTATTCAAACAATATTCTACCTTGAAAACTTCCCTTTTCCATGATATGTTATCCTCTATACTGTTCTTTATTCATCCTATGTGACTGGCATTGTGACAACTCACTTCATGGCATTATCCATTGTGTTTATGTGTTAATTATGCTCTTTGTATGTCATCAATTTCATGGCACATTCTTTACCATTTTCTGATTTCTCAATTCTTATATAGAATTTACTAAAATGTGCCTCTTCACAGGTTTCGTATGCATATTCCATGTTACCCTTCTGAGTGACTGCCCTCTTAGACTATCTGCCCTTTATTGTCATATGTTTGGATGAATCTTCCTTGGCATTTTCCACTCTCAATTTCCATAGTCTGGTATCCTACCTCAAAATGTTCTTATAAAACCCTGATTTAACATCCTTTAAAATCTGATCATCCACCTCTAATATAATACCATTATATTAATGATGGTTGTTGACCCACCGTGAAACACTAAACTTTTCAATGTACTTGATTGTCTTTAACTCAGCAACACTGTCTAATAGTCCTCTTACTCCATCTCTAGTTCCATATTATGGTTGTCCTACTGTCATGCAACTTGACTGTAGTCTTTGTCATGACAGTCTAATGACTGTCCTCTCAATTTTCTATGATAGTCATAGCATCCGTTGTGGTGGTAAGACTATGTCTTTGAATTAAATTGTCATAAAATTCTACCGTATATATTGACTATCTTTTTTGGATTGTCTTTTAGGTAGTGCGATAGTCCTACTATGATGAATATTATCATATTCTTAGTGTTGTCAACTATCTCTTACTGTCAAGACAAAATTCTAGCACATTCCTATCCTCTACAATCTTCAAATCGTTTAGAAATTGTCCATCTACAACTTGTGGTTTCAAGAGTTTCTTGTATATCATTGTGCTTATGCTACAACTATCCTTTAATGGACTTTCAAGGTGCCAAAATATAGTCATATGACTGTCAAGAAGGATAGATTTTCCTCTATTTATCATGACCTTTTGTCATTCAAACCTTTATTGGATTGTCCATAATATGGCATAACTACCTTATGTGCTTCATGAAACTCATGCTGCTATTGAAGATTGTGCATGTAATTCTTTGTTTGATGACATATTCCTTTGTTGACCTTTGAAACTTCATCATGTTAACATCCATTTACTACCATATGTTTTCCCCTTTATTTTTCATAAGTATGAGATCCTTGCTTTACCCAGAGGACTGTCCTTTTCCCTTCAACAACCTTTTACATTCTTTACCTCTGAAATGCAATCATACTCTTAAATCTGATTTTTCCCTTGGCTCCATAGACTGCCATTTTGTTTTGTAACTCATGAAAAGTATTAGCATTAATAAACTTTACATACTTCACCACAAAAGACTGTCACCTTTTCACAGGCATCTTCTTCTCGTCTCTTTATACACTATAGCAGACCTTTTCATTATGCTTTTTAGTAATAAATCCAACTTTCCAACTTCATGAAACTTTGCCCCACCATTTTGCTTCTCTTCACAGATTGGTTCTTTTCAATGTCTCGCACTGTGCATTGGATCTACATTGAAGAAAGGTCAGATAAGAGTGTTTGTATAGTCAAAAAAGCATTTACCTTATATAAACTGTCCCCTATGACATGAAAATACACTTGCTCCTATGGACTGTCCACTATATTCATATGGCAATCTTGAGACTATCCTTAATGCACTTTAGGTGTTCATTGTATGGACTGTGGAGACCACCATACTGCCTTCTTGTTTTGACTTTCATAAAACTTATTTTTCTCTTTGATTATTATTTCCTCCTCAAGCACTATCATGCTTTTACTAGGTTTTCTGCTCTTATGAATTAGTTGTCCATCTCTAGGAAATCAGAAGAACCATCATCACAGTCATACCTTTAACTTCACATTCATATTTTTATCACAGTCCTTGCCACTTCTTTGAGACACCTTGATGATCTGGGACTGTCCCCTTTTTTACCCTCTTAGCTTCTCAAGATCCTATCATGACTACATTTTATCAGTGAACCTTCATTATATGATTATCTTTGTCAAATCTGCTCATTGTCCTTGTCCTTGTGAACTCTTTGACTGTCTACTAGAAAATTGGAGTGTCTTCTTTGATGAATTGATTACCTCTTCAAATTCAAAGGTATGAGTGATGCCTTCTTTTTAAAGTGTGAGTGCTCCCTGTGCATTATAGGTCACTTCCCTTTGAATTCTTGCATAACTGTGGGATATCAAATCATTCATTTTTCCACTATGCTTGTCAAAATCAAAGATCACTATATTTTACCCTTTCTAGACTACTTTAGCACTGTCAAGATTTTCACTTCTTCTACAGTACTGTCACCTTTTCAAATCTGCAATCACTATCTTCACCCATGCTCACTATCCCACATTCTTCAAATCAGCCCTTGCATTAGATCACTATTCTTTATCATATTCACTAAACCACCCTGTACAATGCCATGGATGCTGTAATGAGTGTGATGAGATTCATAGGTCTAACACCATTTTTATTTGGAAATTCTTATCCCTCTTCAAGAGAATGGCACCTTCATCATAGGACAGTCATAGACTTCCAAGACACACTACGACTATCATTAAGACATAGTGGAAGAACACACTATTTTCCACGGTCCACTCTTGTCCATATAGTTGCCCTCTTGTCAAATCCAACATACTCCCTTGAACCCTAGTAAAAGATTTCTTACACAGTCCTCCAAAAGTTCCATGCATAAACCTTTTTTAGGTTCTTTCTCTGTCCTCTATTGAAAATCCACTACTACTGATCATCTTAGCGGCTTCTCCTTCCAAGGTCCTCCATTATCTGCTATTCTTTCTCACTTTCAAATGATCTAAGTGTTCCAATTATGTAACATTATTTGAATAAATAGCAATATTTACAATTCCATAGAATTCCTTTCTTTCACTAGTACAGACCATGGCTTCTAGTTGATAAGTATCTTCTGTAGAATCCTCTGCTTTTTATAGTCTCTCAGTCGCACATTTTCACAAGTTACACTCGAAAAAAAATGTGTATGATAAGAGTTAAGGATCTGTGGATATAGGAAATAAAATACTCTCCTATAAACTCCTCTTTGTATCTTCATCCATTGCAGGTCTACTTTGCCAAGATCCCACAACAAAGAGTATGCCAATTAACTTTCTCATACATCTCCTATTGCAAGCAACACATGACTGTACAATTAAACAAGTATTGCAAAGCCTAGCCTGGAAGTATGGGAGGATTTATTTGATGTGGTATTAGGCTCATCATCCGCTTCTACATCATTCACTAGTTCAAACTATAATCTTGTTCTAGGCATAAACTTGCATTTTACTTTCTCGTGGTTCTCCTCCAAACCCTTCTTGCTCACTGTCATACAGGCTTGACCCAAAATCAAGAAACACTTATACTTTTCCACTTTGTATTCACTATGAAACTCTTATTAACTGTCATTTATGCCTTCATGTACTACCTTCAGAGGCTCTTTGTGAATACTAAGACATTAGCTAGGGCTCAAAAACTCTTTATACACATCATGGTAAAATCACAATACTTGATTGACCCTAATATTTGAATCGTAAAAATGAGGAACATTGAATGCTTAATGGAATTTGAGAACTTTCCCGTGACACATATATATCTAACCCAGATATATAAAATGGTGAAAGATCATGTCCAAAAGGGAAACTCATACTATCAAAACATCTATGGGTCCATAACAAATGAAACCCTTCCACAAAAAGACCTTGAGCGAAACTAGAAAAACATACCAGTTAATAGCTGGAATGTTATAGAACCCAAAAAATGTGCATAAGACATGAATAAGCTCCTAGAAACTCTTACGAGTCGTCCACAAATCCATAAAATGTGTTGATACCTTGCAATGTGGCTGATCAATGGAACATGCAACTTCTATCCTCACACCATGCCACGCGATTTCGTCCAGAATTTTTCAATACCATCAACCAAAAACCCTAAACTCCTTCATGATACGTGAGTGTGCCTAACATTCTTAAAAGGCAACAAAATCACTTATTCTATTTTTCCCTCTTTTGAACAAAACTTGGTGCCTATAAACCTAAAGTCTTAAAAAAGACATTTAGGAAATTTTAACTTAGATGGTGATAAAATGTATCAACACTTGTGTAGACCTCCTCAATGGCTGAGGTTGAGGTTCTTCTTCTTTAGAACTTTCAGATTTGCTTGAACTCTCATTATCATCAGGTCCAATAGAAGTGTGCAGTTCATCTTTCTTTGGAGTAGGTGGAATTTGAACTACCTCTTTATTTTGTGTCTCCTCTTTCTCTGGCTGCAGCTCAACAATGGAAAGTTTCATCTCTCTGAAAATCACACTTTTGTTGTAGAGAACCTTCTGAGCTTCTAGATCCCAAAGTTTGTACCTTTTCACATCAACACCATAGCCGAGAAAGATACACTTAACAATCTTGTTCTCCAACTTGTATCTCTTCTCAATTGAAACATGAGCATAAGCTTCATAACCAAATGCGTTGAGATGTCTCATTGAGGGCTTTTTACCAGACCATGCCTCCATGGTGTCTTTCCAACAAGTGTTGATGTAGCAGATCTATTGATCAAATAAAATGCAATGGCTACCGCTTCAACCCAAAAAAATTGTTCAAGGCTAGCACCACTTAGCATACTTGTAACATGCCAGTTGTTCACACAAGTAAATTTCCTAAGTTTTCACTTTCAAGTAAATAAACTATATTTCAAACCATTGCAAAAAAAAGTTATTTTCTAATGAGAGAAAGAATGAACATAAATGACATAAAAAAATTCATTTATTGATTTTAAATTTCAATATAATATTCATCGTGTTACAATATTTCTAAGATTGTAAACAATTACATACATAGCTCAACCAAGATTCAAAGCAATAGATACAGATGGTCTAGGAATCTTCTCCAGAACTTGTTTGCCAATTGAGGAGGAGAAGCATCAATCAAGCACTTTTTCGCCAACCACAGACTCATATGCAGTCCCTCACACATCTATCATAGGATAGATGGCCCTACCCTTCGATGAAGAGATTGGTGAAGAAACCTCGTAGCATTAACCTTAATGAGCTTAGTGTTGTGTCCTACACAACTAGAACTTATAGACCTTACAATCCTGATCTAGCACGCATTAAAAGGAACACGATGAAATGATAGTGGAGCCAAAGGAAAACACACTACTTTGGCCAAAGTGTTCTCATTCAGCACTTCGAGTGGTAATCATCCTATTCACATACACTACTCTAACTCATTCTAATTTAGACCTGTTATGCCTTGCATAACCACCCCATCTTTTGCCTTGGTCAAAATGGGTCCCCCTTTATGTTTTTGTACTTAGTTGTTTTTGGAACAAAGTTTGGAGTCTAGTTTTTCCAATACTTTGTTTTTCTTTGATTTCTCTGTCGGAGTTGGGACCGGAGCTGAATCGGGTTTTGAAAGATCTTTTGAGGTGTATTTTGGTTCTATTCCGACAGTCTTTTCTTTGCCTTTGTTTTTGCTCTTTGGCGGAAGCGGAGCAGGAGTGGGAATTGGGATGGTACTTTTCAAATTTTGTAAAATCAAATTCAATTCCGATCCTGCCTCCGCTCCCTTTTTAATGTTTGTTTGTCTCGATTTTTGTGTTTTGTTTTATTAGGTTGGTATTTTACTTAACTTTTTATTTTTGTTTTTTTGTTTTGTTTTTAGTTGTCGGACGCGGAGTCGGAATGGGGATAAGGTTTGGAAAGTTTATGATTTTAAGATCCTGTTTCCATTTTAGTTCCGACCCCGCCAATTTTTGTCGTTGACTTTTTGACTGAAGTTGCACTGCAGACCAGTGTTCGTTCTCTTATAGTTCTGACTCCGCCTTTACTGCGTTTTAATGCATTAATGGTGGTTGCCGATGTAGGTAGAAATTCACATATTTTTCTTTATTAAGGGTTAAAGTCAATTATTATTGTTATTATTACAAGTCTGAGAGCGCGAAGAGCAATAACAGAGTTCGTTTGAGCAAATTAATCAAGATAGAGAAGGGATATTGTGTGCGAATTGATTTAGAAAGTTAACATGGCTTTGTTTGCATTTGAGGTAGGTCTTTTATCTTTGTTGTTCGTTGTTTATTTCCTTGTTGTGTTTTGCTTTGTATCTGTTCGCGTGTTCAATCTTTGTGTTTTAAAGCAATTTTATGATCATCGATGTGATTAAGCGAGCAGGTTCTTGTTTTGGCTTGTTTTGTTTTGTTTTAATCTTTGTTGTTTTATTTTGTCGTGTCGTTTCTTTCTATTTTTGGGCATTGTCGCTTTCACGTCTTAATCGTGACCGCGTCATGTCGTTTTCGATTTGCAGTAGATTTAGATTAGATTAAAGGTTATTTATGGCGTGAGTTAGATTAAGAATTTACAGTGAGGTAGGTTAGAGATTTTATAGTGAGTTGAGGTAGATTAGATTTATTGTTTAATTTAGGGTTTCGTCGTTTGGTAGAATGGCAGGGTTTTAAAACCCGTGCCCTAGTTTTATTAAGTTTGTTAGATTAGGGTTTCGTCGGTCTCTACAATTACTTTAAAAATAAGATTTAAATAAATGGCTCTAAAATACAATTGTTCCCCACGGTCATATGAGGGTAGAGTTTTTAAGCTCCTTTTCCATTTTATGGCGATCTAGGTTTAATCATGAAGTTATGATGAAAATGAATAAATTTGATGATGTCATGATTAGCATAGGCGGAGGCGGGATTGGAATGGGTATGGGCATAAGAGTTTTGTTTTTACCAAAGTTATCAATTCCATTTCTATCTCGTTTTCGATTTCGAGTTCTAAAAGGTTTTTCTTGAAGTATGTGATGACTAGCGAAGGCGAGATCAGAATTGATCTTAAACTTAAGGATTTTGTTTGTAAAGGTTATTAGTTCCATTTTCATCCTGTGTCTGGCTCTGCATATGGTGGGAAGTCTTTTGTCGAAGTGACGATAACTAAGTCGGAGGGGGAGGCGGAATGGAAATAGAATATGAAATGAAGAGAATTTGAAGAAAAACCAAATCCCTTTTTAATTCCGATCCCGGTTCCGATAACTTCCCCAACTCCGACTCTGAGCCCGTTTGTTACTAGCTGAAGTTCCTATATTGGTTTTTGCTCCGAGTCCGCCAGTCTTGTAAAAGTGATTATTTTGTGTTTTTGTCCGACTCCGACTCCGATGTATATGTAACAGGTATGTTTTTAAAACATGTTTTATAATGATTTATTGGAAGGTCTAATTAGAGGTTTGCTTACAGGAGATTTGAGAGATGTCAGGAACATCAGGAGAGGCTGCTCGAAGGAATCAACCGGTTGGAACATCAAAGCCTGCACTGAAAATCAAGAAGGTGAAACCAAAACAACTACCTTATACATTAAGGTATGATCATAGGAATCCGGTGGTGAAAGCGAGCAAGGTGGAATCAAACTGGTCAGATATCACAGATACCAATCTGGGCCAGTATAGTTTTGAAGAATTACATGAAGAGACCTTTGCAGAAAGGGAAAACTTGACAAGGAGAACTCAAAGGATTGTTGACTCTGGTCTTGCACATATCATTGTGTTTCCTTTGTCAGTTTAGTGTCCAGAGTTGATATGTACAGTGGCCAGTACTTATAATCCAGCTACAAGATTATGCATGGATTCACAGAATAATGTGATTATAGATCTTACTCCGCAGATGTTCCAAAGCATATTCAATGTTCCTAATCCCAAGAATTTAGTGCAGTTGACTGAGGGTGAGGCATTGGAGAAATACAGTAAGCATAAAGACTCCAATAAGTCTCATTTAAACAAAAGATGGTTAAGTAGCGAGAAGAAGTCTTTGAGCAAACTGGCAGACTAGCCAAAGAGGGCAGACTTCAAGAAGGAGATATCTGATTTAATATTGATGTTGTCCAGAGTGTTTGGGAAGAGGGATGCCTTCCATTTCAAGGAATGGATGTTTCATTTTATTCAAGTGATCTTTCAGGGTGATTATCAATTTGATTGGTCAATGATTATTTCTGATGCCATACATGATCAGCTCACAAGGGTTAGACAGACCAAATCTTTCTTCATGACTTCATATGTGGTCTATGCTGCGGTAAGAATGGGGATTTTCCCAGGATTAAACAGAGTAGGTATAATGGGAGTCTTGGATGGACAAAGGAAGGTGTGGGAACACTATGATCAATTATCCCTTCAGGTTGCTGAGACTCACTTCAGGAGAGTCAATGATGCCTTTTTATATGTGGTTATCAACCAGTTGAGTGGAGATGCAGGATGCAGGTTAAGCCAAGAAGCTATGGCATTCATTTTTGAATGGGGAAGTTGGTACATCCAATACCCCAAATTTACATACTTCAGATTGTTTGGGTTTGAAGGTCATCCCCATTTACTTCCAAGATGCTGCAGCAATAGAATAGTGCTTATGGAATTTGTATATCAAGCCATTGGAGTTAATGCTAGATTTGGGATGAAGCATAAGACAGGATGCCATAAGTTTCCTATGACATTGGGGGAATATTGTTGTCAACACTTGAAGGTAGCTAAGGTGGTTTGTAATGAGTTGATACAATTAAAATTGGGATTGTATATAGCTCATAAGTATTTTGATCCCAAGAAGAAGATGTATGCTTTATTACCTTCAGTATTTACTAGACATTTTAATTTGTTAGAGGATTTTTTGGTGTGATAGGTAGGATGAATTTGACTTAAGGAAGAAGAATTATAAGAGATTACCAGTCTCACTTATGGTAGAGCTGGGTATTAAAGATAATATTCCTAACACTTTGGTGGTTGATGGAATCGTATTAGATCCCTTATATGAAGCTTTGAAGATTGGCACCAAAAACTTAGATCCAATAGACTGGAATGAAGAAGAAACTATTGACATTAAGAAACTGGGAAGAACAGTCTTGGATAGAAGTGTGCAATGGTTGATGATGAGGACTCAAGCTCCTCAGGGACCAATCCTCAAGAAAGGTAAAGGGTATAAGAGGATTAAAAGAAAGGCACCTTCCAAGGAACCATTGGAATTCTTTCCTCCGGATGTTGAAGAAACAGAGTTGGACGTAGTTGATGAAGAAGAAGAGACACCCGAGGGAGATGTTTCAATTGAATATGTTGTTCCTACGCCCGCATTGGGTGAGTCATCTGCACAAGCTCCACTCACAAGGAAGAAAAGTAAAGAAGTTCAAGGAGTGCTTTATGCCATGGCTGAAGCTACTAAAGGAAAAGAAGTGGAGGAAGAGTTGGTAGAAATTGAGATAGACTCAGATGAAACTCTGTCAGAGAAGAACTTGCAAGAAAATGTATCTCTAGATTACACTGTTGAGCAGATTCTTATACAGGAAGAACAATGGAAACAGTTTGAAGACGCTACCAGAGAATCTGCTGCAAGGGCTGCTGCGGAGAAATAAAAGGAAATGGAGGTAAAGTTACAAGCTGATGCTCTACTTCAACAGCAGCAATCAAAGGTAAAAGAAGTTGAAACAAGGACATCAGCTGATACAATGGAGGAACAAATGAGGTAACGAGAGCATGAGATCAAGGTCAAGGCAGAAAATGACAAGCTAGAACTGATACAGAAGATCCATGATCTCGAGGAGGAGAAAGCAAGAAACTGAAGGGAAAAGGAAGCCTTGGTTGCTAGATTGAAGTTCGCAGAGGAGACGCGATAGAAAGAACAAGAGGTTGAAGCTCTAAGAAAAGAAAAAGAAGCTGAAGAGCTAGTAAAGAAATAGCAAGCTGAGGAAGAAAGGGAAAAGGTAGAGAAACTCATAGCCTTGGAAATAGAAAGGATAGAAAGGGAAGAAACTGAAAGGAAGCAAAAAGGAGAGGCCGAAGCTGCAAAACTTAAAGCTTTAGAGGCAGAACGGTTAGAAAGAGGCCTTAGAGAAAGAAAAAGAGAAGGATCAGGTGGAAGAGGAAAGATTGAGAAAAGAAGAAGAAGACAGAAAAAATGTAGGAACAAAGAGATAGAGAAGAGGCTGAGAAGTTGGTGCAGATGCATGTGCTGAAGGAGCAACAAGAAAAGGCAAAGGTTGATTCTCAACCTGAGGTAGATATTCAGCCATCCTCTATAGTTGTTGCTTCCTCTTCCATGATGATGACTCCTAGTGCGTGCTCCTACATGGCTGAAATTAGATTTGCAGAAGAGAGCTAGAACACCTCCTCAACCTCTTAATTGGGAGGACATGATGAAGGAGATTAAACAGGAAATGCCTAAGAAGAGAGCTAAAATTTTGCATTCTACCAGACTCACAGATAAAGGGGAGATAGTTTCTGAATGTGTTGTGCCTATGATTGAAAAGGAGGTAGAGGATATGCAGCTCACAGACTATCAATTGAGTATGGTTAACTTGGGAAGACCCACTAGAAATCAACAAATGAATCTAATTGATGTGGTGGCTTCAATGACAAAATCAAGGATGATCAAGGACAAACAAAAGAAAGATGAGCTTAAGGCTCAGTTAGATCAGTTACATTCATTTTTGAAGAGTGTCTCCTCTCCAAGGTCACAAAAGGTTGCAGCAATTGAGACTCCTATTTTGCTAAGCAAAAAGGAGGTTGATGATTTGGTGCAGGTTAGAGGTAAGGCAGAGATGGTTGACAAATGGATAGACAAAGTGAACCAATGGTAGGTGAGGTTTTGGAAAAGGGGTTTGAAATCTATAAGGAGGTGGAAGAAGTAATAAAAGAGATGCATCAATATATTGAGGCCTCCGAGAAGTTAGAAGAAGAGTACAAAGAGTATAGTGAAAAGTTAGAGAAGATAAATACATTGCCTCTAACTACTCTTCTAGAAGAATCTATACTCGAAGATGATAATAAAGATTTTGTAGAAAATACTTCTCGTATCCTTAAGTTTAGGACTGGATTTTTGAGCAAGCATAAGGATGAAATTCAGGAAGCAGTTAATAATTTAACTGAGCAGTTGGAAGAGTTGGAAGCGGTTATGGCTATAATAGTAGATGTGAATGTAATGACTAAAGATGGCATGCCGTTGAGTCAAGTTAGAGAGAAATGGAATGAAAGATTCCAAGGACTCATGCAGGAGAAAGATGATGGAGAAGACTTAGTGATAGATCGGCTTGTAGAAGTCAAGGAAGAAATAAAAGCTGCAGGGAGAGAGTTGGTTAAGGTAAAAAGCATGAAAGAATTTGCTACAGTTGAGTTGGATCACATTAAATTTGAAGATGACTGGATTGATGGGCCAGATATGGATATGCTACAACAAGTATTCACCAGTTATGATGAGTTCATAGCGGATCCAACTTCACATGCATAAAATCTTGCATGCATGATGTTCTTCTTCCATGCATGGCGCATGATGTTCTTCTTCCTTGCATGTTGCATGCATGCAACACTGATAGTTTTAAGGACACATGATCTTCTTTTCTTCTAGTTCTATTTTCTATTGTTAGATCAAACTGAATGTATAATGTAAGAACTCAAGATCAAAATTGATCTGAGTTTCCAAGACAGTTGATTGTTCCTAAAAAGGTGGGAAGCCTAAGATAGAAGTAAAGTTCAAACTTCTTTTTGTATTCTATAAATACCAGATGGGTATTACATTGTAAGGGTCGGCTAATTGAGAATTGGATTGGCTTACCTAGTGCTAGGAGATAAATTTTTTATAGAGCATTTTGTAGAGATACATTGTACCAGATCTTGTTTACAGTTAATAGAATTGTAGGTTTACGAAATATGGAGTTGGCATTGAATTGTGTTGTTTGATAAGGTTAATGAGTTATAATCCACTTGAATGCTAGTGATTGTGTTGAAGCATGATAGTTTCTTATGTGATGAAAGTCATTAGAAGAAACCAAGTTTAAAGATTATCTTGTTAAATTGTCATTGAATTAAGGTTATTAAAGTCTGTTGATCTATAGTTTTAATGATGAATGAATGTGTGTGGTTTTGAAATCTTGGAAATACTTGTGATAGGCAAATAGAGGAATTGAATTAAGCACCTAAGATGTATATGATGGTACAGTTATACTGTGGGTTGTGTCATGCTATGGTTTTGGTGATTGGTTAAGAAAACATTCATTGTTAAGAGTATATGTCTGGATATTAGATAAATTTAATTCATACTTACTGATTTACCCCCTGGATCTATCTTTTTCTTTTATTTTAAACCCATTGATTTATAGGAACTACTTTGACAAAGAGAATCATAGCTTGAATCCTTTGCTACCAGCACAGGCCCCTTGAATATTATAGTTGCATGAACCAATTGAGTGACATCAGACAGTTGAGAACCAACTACCAGGACCTTGGGAGTTAGGCCACTACATGTAGTCTTTCTTTTTCAGGAGAAATAGAGTAGAAATATTCTGTTTTAATGTTGTTTGTGTCATTTTAACCATC
>CM021100.1:36639731-36686654 GCA_007115665.2 Sequoiadendron giganteum | reverse complement strand
CAAGATGTTGTAGCAATAGAATAGTGCTTATGGAATTTGTATATCAAGCCATTGGAGTTAATGCTAGATTTGGGATGAAGCATAAGACAGGATGCCATAAGTTTCCTATGACACTGGGGGAATATGGCTGTCAACACTTGAAAGCAGCTAAGGTGATTTGTAATGAGTTGATACAATTAAAATTGGGATTGTATACAGCTCGTAAGTATTTTGAAGAAGAAGATGTATGCTTTATTACCTTCAGTATTTACTAGACATTTTAATTTGTTAGAGGATTTTTGGTGTGATAGGCATGATGAATTTGACTTAAGGAAGAAGAATTATGAGAGATTACCAGTCTCACTTATGGTAGAGCTGGGTATTAAAGATAATATTCCTGACACTTTGGTGGATGATGGAATGGTATTAGATCCCTCATATGAAGCTCTGAAGATTGGCACCAAAAACTTAGATCCAATAGACTGGAATGAAGAAGAAACTACTGACATTAAGAAACTGGGAAGAATAGTCTTGGATAGAAGTGTGCAATGGTTGATGATGAGGACTCAAGCTCCTTAGGGACCAATCCTCAAGAAAGGTAAAGGGTATAAGAGGATTAAAAGAAAGGCACCTTCCAAGGAACCATTGGAATTCTTTCCTCTGGATGTTGAAGAAACAGAGTTGGACGTAGTTGATGAAGAAGAAGAGACACCCGAGGGAGATGTTCCAATTGAATCTGTTGTTCCTACGCCCGCATTGGGTGAGTCATCTACACAAGCTCCACTCACAAGGAAGAAAAGTAAAGAAGTTCAAGGAGTGCTTTATGCCATGGCTGAAGCTACTAAAGGAAAAGAAGTGGAGGAAGAGTTGGTAGAAATTGAGACAGACTCGGATGAAACTCTGTCAAAGAAGAACTTGCAAGAAAATGTATCTCTAGATTATACTATTGAGCAGATTCTTACATAGGAAGAACAATGGAAACAGTTTGAAGATGCTACCAGAGAATCTGATGCAAGGGCTGCTGCGGAGAAACAAAAGGAAATGGAGGCAAAGTTGCAAGCTGATGCTCTACTTCAACAGCAGCAATCAAAGGTAAAAGAAGTTGAAACAAGGATAGAAACTGATACAATGGAGGAGCAAATGAGGCAACGAGAGCATGAGATCAAGGTCAAGGCAGAAAATGACAAGTTGGAACTGATACAAAAGATCCATGATCTCGAGGAGGAGAAAGCAAGAAACCGAAGGGAAAAGGAAGCCCTGGTTGCTAGATTGAAGCTTGCAGAGGAGACTCGACAGAAAGAACAAGAGGCTGAAGCTCTAAGAAAAGAAAAAGAGGCTGAAGAGCTAGTAAAGAAACAGCAAGCTGAGGAAGAAAGGGAAAAGGTAGAGAAACTCATAGCCTTGGAAATAGAAAGGATAGAAAAGGAAGAAACTGAAAGGAAGCAAAAAGAAGAAGAGGCCGGAGCTGCAAAACTTAAAGCTTTAGAGGTAGAACGGTTGGAAAGAGAGGCCTTGGAGAAAGAAAGGTTAGAGAAAGATCAGATGGAAGAGGAGAGATTAAGAAAAGAAGAAGAAGATAGGAGAATGCAGGAACAAAGAGATAGAGAAGAGGCTGAGAAGTTGGTACAGATGCATGTGCTGCAGGAGCAACAAGAAAAGGCAAAGGTTGATTCTCAACCTGAGGTAGATATTCAGCCATCCTCTACAATTGTTGCTTCCTCTTCCATGATGATGACTCCTAGTGCTCCTACATGGTTGAAATTAGATTTGCAGAAGAGAGCTAGAACACCTCCTCAACCTCTTAATTGGGAGGACATGATGAAGGAGATTGAACAGGGAAGGCCTAAGAAGAGGGCTAAAATTTTGCATTCCACCAGACTCACAGATAAAGGGGAAATAGTTGCTGAATGTGCCGTGCCTATGATTGAAAAGGAGGTAGGGGATGTGCAACTCATAGACTATCAATTGAGTACGGTTAACTTGGGAAGACCCACTAGAAATCAACAAATGAATCTGATTGATGTGGTGGCTTCAACGACAAAATCAAGGATGATCAAGGACAAACAAAAGAAAGATGAGTTTAAGGCTCAGTTAGATCAGTTACATTCATTTTTGAAGAGTGTCTCCTCTCCAACGTCACAACAGGTTGTAGCAATTGAGACTCCTCTTTTGCTAAGCAAAAAGGAGGTTGATGATTTGGTGCAAGTTAAAGGTAAGGCGGAGATGGTTGACAAATGGATAGACAAAGTGAACTGTGAGGTAGGTGAGGTTTTGGAAAAAGGATTTGAAACCTATAAGGAGGCGGAAGGAGTAATAAAAGAGATGCATCAATATATTGAGGCATCCGAGAAGTTAGAAGAAGAGTACAAAGAGTATAGTGAAAAGTTAGAGAAGATAAATACATTGCCTCTAACTACTCTTCTAGAAGAATCTATACTCGAAGATGATAATAAAGATTTTGTAGAAAAGACTTCTCGTATCCTTAAGTTTAAGACTGGCTTTTTGAGCAAGCATAAGGATGAAATTCAAGAAGCAGTTAATAATTTAACTGAGCAGTTGGAAGAGTTGGAAGCGGTTATGGCTATAATAGTAGATGTGAATGTAATGACTAAAGATGGCATGTCGTTGAGTCAGGTTAGAGAGAAATGGAATGAAAGATTCCAAGGACTCATGCAGGAGAAAGATGATGGAGAAGACTTAGTGATAGATCAGCTTATAGAAGTCAAGGAAGAAATAAAAGTTGCAGGGAGAGAGTTGGTTAAGGTAAAAAGCATGAAAGAATTTGCTGCAGTTGAGTTGGATCGCATCAAATTTGAAGATGACTGGATTGATGGGCCAGATATGGATATGCTACAACAAGTCTTCACCAGTTATGATGAGTTCATAGCGGATCCAGCTTCACATGCATAAAATCTTGCATGCATGATGTTCTTCTTCCATGCATGACGCATGATGTTCTTCTTCCTTGCATGTTGCATGCATGCAGCACTGACAGTCTTAAGGACGCATGATCTTCTTTTCTTCTAATTCTATTTTCTATTGTTAGATCAAACTGAATGTATAATGTAAGAACTCAAGATCAAAATTGATCTGAGTTTCCAAGACAGTTGATTGTTCCTAAAAAGGTGGAAATCCTAAGATAGAAGTAAAGTTCGAACTTCTTTTTGTATTCTATAAATACCAGATGGGTATTACATTGTAAGGGTCAACTAATTGAGAATTGGATTGGCTTACCTAGTGCTAGGAGATAGAATTTTTATAGAGTGTTTTGTAGAGATACATTGTACCAGATCTTGTTTACAGTTAATAGAATTGCAGGTTTACGAAATATGGAGTTTGCATTGAATTGTGTTGTTTGATAAGGTTAATGAGTTATAATCCACTTGAATGCTAGTGATTGTGCTGAAGCATGATAGTTTCTTATGTGATGAAAGTCATTAGAAGAAACCAGGTTTAAAGATTATCTTGTTAAATTGTCATTGAATTAAGGTTATTAAAGTATATTGATCTATAGTTTTAATGATGAATGAATGTGTGTGGTTTTAAAATCTTGGAAATACTTGTGATAGGCGAATAGAGGAATTGAATTAAGCACCTAAGATGTATACGATGGTACAGTTATACTGTGGGTTGTGTCATGCTATGGTTTTGTGATCAATTAAGAAAACATTCATTGTTAAAAGTATATGTCTGGATATTAGATAAATTTAATTCATACTTACTGATTTACCCCTTGGATCTATCTTTTTCTTTTATTTAAAACCCATTGATTTACAGGAACTATTTTGACAAAGAGAGTCATAGCTTGAATCCTTTGTTACCAGCATAGGCCCCTTGAATATTATAGTTGCATGAACCAATTGAGTGACATCAAACAGTTGAGAACCAACTACCAGGACCTTGGGAGTTAGGCCACTACATGTAGTCTTTCTTTTTCAGGAGAAATAGAGTAGAAATATTATGTTTTAATGTTGTTTGTGTCATTTTAACCATCAACAAGACCATTATATCTATGCATAGGTAAACCTTCAATAGTTAATTCTTAACCTCTAATTTGACCTATTCCTTTTTCCAAAATCACAATGGAATCTCTACCTCATAACATAAGTAAAAACATAAGTTACCCCCTTCAATGGATAACCTAACCCTATGTGTAACTCAAGCTTTCAAATTTCACAAACAACTTAACATAAAATAACTTAACAAGCTATTTCCAATTTTTTATTCCTAGTATATATTACTATTGACATCAATCAAACACTCCTTAATATGGAGTAAATAGAAACACTTGTATGGAAAACACATCAAACTAGACCTTTCTTCTTTATAAGAAAATTGCCTTTTACTCTTTTACAAGCAAACTAATTTATTTCTAAAATAACAATTCATGGCAAAAAATCTTTCAGATTTAAAGATAAAATAGATAAGAATAGAAATTCATGCATGTTATTCGCTTAATCCACTCGAATCTTGAATTTCCTAGCTTCACCTCCTCTTATTTACCAACTTACCAATAAACCTTAATTATTCCCTCTAAACTCCCTCACAATAGCTCTCAGCAAACTAAGAAACATTCAAAGATAAACTACAAAAAATATGAGCAGTAAAATGTTGCAAATGAAAAAGTGTAGCAGATGAGGTGGTTTGCCCTTTATTTATACTCAAAAATCAGCTCATTATTTTCCACTTCTCAGCCAATTTATTCTACTTAGCTCAGTAATAGAAAGGTGGCAAATTCTTTTGAAGATAGTCATCGAATTTGTACAACAAATTGATCCAATGTTTGCCACAACAAGTTTGACACATTCATAAAGCACATGTTTTTACACATCTAATCAGTTTCAAGCATGATAGACTTCTAAAATAATAAGATAATTCATACTATGGCTCCAAGTTTGCAGCACATTCCCTATTATAAAGCCCACGGTTAAAACATTGGAAATGGTCATTCATATTTTGGTTGCACATACTCAGTCGTCTGAGTCAAAGTCTGAATAGTCAACACATAGCTTGGTTCAACCTTTTGCATTTATATTTTTTGTTTGACTTGGTATGGTGTTTATACGTTGCACTATATTTCAGTTTCATTAACTTACACAATAGATAATAGTCTCGTGTATTTCCTTTGCATTTTAATCTGAAAAGATAAATGCACTTTATGGTTTACTTAAGCATTGATACATAGTGCGTCATATATGTTTCATTCCATCGACCATAGCATATAATTTATGAATCGGCCTTTAATACATTCTCAATATATATGAATCAACCTTCATTGCTTTTCTTATCTATATATATACACATATTTATGTACACATATATACCAAAAAAATAGCTTTCAATGCTATGTATATATATATATATATATATATATATAATTATATATCTACTTATATATTTTCATTGGTAATTAAATATGTATACATTTGGTATTCAAATGAATAAGATCAAGTTAACATTATATATCATATCATTTGCATATATATATATAATTATATATACCTCTATGCATGTATACGTATGTATACATATGTCAAAATACTCATATGGACATTTCCATTTGGCATTACATACGTGTGTATCAATACATGTATACATACATATATATATATATACATTTGATTACATAATCACATTCATAAATAATTACTATCTTATTGGTAGATATATATATATGGCGTATATATATATATATATATATATATATATATATATATATATATATATATATATACATGTCATATTGTCCCCTCGATATCTCCATGCTCATAAGCAACTTGCCCATAAGCGTGCATAGGTGCGTCTACCTATGTACTCTAATGTATGTGTTCATGTGTATGGATTATTATCGACATGTGTATGCATACATATATATACCTTCAACGTATGTACACCTCCTCAATCAAGCATAGTAATATAAAGAAGTACTTGCATGCACCAAGCACTAAACATAAACCAAGAATGCTCCTAACAGAAATCAAATTCCTTTCTATTACAAATACATCATGCTAAAGGGTAACTTACAAATTCCCAAAACACTATGACTTGACTCAACCATTCTATTAGTGATTTTGTATCTATAATCTCAATTAGGTTTCATTACTAGTTACTTCACCAAGTTCTTCTCCTGAGTGATACTTCCCCTCACTTCCTAAGGATCGATTCTAAACCTGCATCCAACTTAACACATTTTCATGGTAAAATAAATATCCATTCACTCTTGATAATAAAATTACAATCACATATATTTATATCCAATCATAATTCCAAATACATTCACATATACAATATTTACCCTAACATAGTAATAGTAAATAGGTAAACGCACAATGGCATGTGACATTCTCCCCTCCTTGTGAATCATTGTCCTCGATGATTTTATGTAGCAAGTTCATAAACTAAATAAAACAAACAAACATTGTTTTTCTCAAGCTTTTTCCAAAGCACATAAAATATGTGGAAATTTTTGATCTATTTCAGCATAGTCTTCCCAAGTGGCAGAATCTTCTGCATACTGGTCCCACTGAACTTTGCACTACAAAACCTCCATGTGACATAAGCAAATCTTACATGTTTTGAGCACCTTGATAGGCTTGATTGTTACCACTTCGAGGTCCTATACCTGTAAAGCATTTCAATCAATTACATGATTATCACCTAGTATATACTTCTTTAGGTAAGAAATGTGAAAGATGTTATGCATCCGGGCAAGAGTTGGTGGCAACGCAATTTGATAAGCTATAGGACTCACTTCCTCAAGGATATCTTCAAACTGTTTCCATTGTTCTTCTTGTGTAAGAATCTGCTCAACAGTATAATCTAGAGATACATTTTCTTGCAAGTTCTTCTCTGACAGAGTTTCATCCGAGTCTGTCTCAATTTCTACCAACTCTTCCTCCACTTCTTTTCCTTTAGTAGCTTCAGCCATGGCATAAAGCACTCCTTGAACTTCTTTACTTTTCTTCCTTGTGAGTGGAGCTTGTGCAGATGACTCACCCAATGCGGGCGTAGGAACAACAGATTCAATTGGAACATCTCCCTCGGGTGTCTCTTCTTCTTCATCAACTACGTCCAACTCTATTTCTTCAACATCAAGAGGAAAGAATTCCAATGGTTCCTTGGAAGGTGCTTTCTTTTAATCCTCTTATACCCTTTACCTTTCTTGAGGATTGGTCCCTGAGGAGCTTGAGTCCTCATCATCAACCATTGCACACTTCTATCCAAGACTGTTTTTCCCAGTTTCTTAATGTCAATAATTTCTTCTTCATTCCAGTCTATTGGATCTAAGTTTTTGGTGCCAATCTTCAAAGCTTCATATGAGGGATCTAATACCATTCCATCATCCACCAAAGTGTCAGGAATATTATCTTTAATACCCAGCTCTACCATAAGTGAGACTGGTAATCTCTCATAATTCTTCTTCCTTAAGTCAAATTCATCCTGCCTATCACACCAAAAATCCTCTAACAAATTAAAATGTCTAGTAAATACTGAAGGTAATAAAGCATACATCTTCTTCTTGGGATCAAAATACTTACGAGCTGTATATAATCCCAATTTTAATTGTATCAACTCATTACAAATCACCTTAGCTGCCTTCAAGTGTTGACAACCATATTCCCCCAGTGTCATAGGAAACTTATGGCATCCTGTCTTATGCTTCATCCCAAATCTAACATTAACTCCAATGGCTTGATATACAAATTCCATAAGCACTATTCTATTGCTGTAGCATCTTGGAAGTAAATGGGGATGACCTTCAAACCCAAACAATCTGAAGTATGTAAATTTGGGGTATTGGATATACCAACTTCCCCATTCAAAAATGAATGCCATAGCTTCTTGGCTTAACCTGTATCCTGCGTCTCCACTCAACTGGTTGATAACCACATATAAAAAGGCATCATTGACTCTTCTGAAGTGAGTCTCAGCCACCTGAAGAGATAATTGATCATAGTGTTCCCATACCTTCTTTTGTCCATCCAAGACTCCCATTATACCTACTTTGTTTAATCCTGGGAAAATCCCCAATCTTGTTGCAGCATAGACCACATATGAAGTCATGAAGAAAGATTTGGTCTGTCTGACCCTTGTGAGCTGATCATGTATGGCATCAGAAACAATCATTGACCAATCAAATTGATAATCACCCTGAAAGATCACTTGAATAAAATGAAACATCCATTCCTTGAAATGGAAGGCATCCCTCTTCCCAAACACTCTGGACAACATCAATATTAAATCAGATATCTCCTTCTTGAAGTCTGCCCTCTTTGGCTAGTCTGCCAGTTTGCTCAAAGACTTCTTCTCGCTACTTAACCATCTTTTGTTTAAATGAGACTTATTGGAGTCTTTATGCTTACTGTATTTCTCCAATGCCTCACCCTCAGTCAACTGCACTAAATTCTTGGGATTAGGAACATTGAATATGCTTTGGAACATCTGCGGAGTAAGATCTATAATCACATTATTCTGTGAATCCATGCATAATCACAAGGAGTGGTTTACTTCATATCTAGCTTATGATTGGGGAGAAGCTTTCCTTGGTGATAACACCACAAAGAATGTTGATAAGGTAAAGGTAAAGTTGTGTTTTAGTGATGGACAGGTTAAAACCCTTAATGATGTTATACATATTCCAGGACTTGCGAGAAATTCACTTTCAGTATCCAAGTTGAATAATTTTGGAATACATGTGACATTTGACAAGTATGGTTGTAGGTTGGTAAGACTGAGGTGATTGCTAAAGGATATCATATAAGGACTTTGTTTAGGCTTAATGCCTCCACTTTTTGTAATTTTTCCAATGTAGCTAGCACTGAAAATGCATATATGTTGTGGCACCATAGATTGGGTCACATAAGTGAAAAGGTTCTTAAGACCATTTTGAATAAAAAGTTGGCTGATGGTATTTTTGGTTATTTTGTTGGAAAAATGAGATTTTTGTGAGCATTGTGTGTTTGGTAAACGAAATAGACCATAATTTCCTAATAGAACTAATAAAGCTAAGAGATTATTAAAGATTATTCATTTAGATGTGTTTGGACAAGTAGTTGTTGACACTTTTGACAAATCTCATTATTATGTTACTTTCATTGATGATGTCTCAAGATACACCTAGATGTATTTTATGCATGCAAAATTTGAGGTTTTCACTAAGTTTGAGGAATTTAAAGCCTTAGTTGAGAAGTAGATGGATTATAAGATAAGGGTGTTAAGATCTGACAATGGGGGTGAATGTTCTAGGAATTTGATGAGTTTTGTAAGCATGCAAATATTGTTTTCAAAAAACTACACCATATGCACCCCAACAAAATGGGGTAGTAGAAATAATGAACCGAACCTTGATGGAAAGAGCTAGGAGCATGTTATGTGGTGCTAAGCTTGATAGATTCTTTTGGCCAAAATTTGTAAGTACAAATGCTTTTGGCTAGAAGTTACAAGTACTGCATGTTATTTGGTTAATAGATAGATCCTTGTTCAACTCTTGTTGATAAAACTCCTTATGAAGTGTGGATAGGTAAAAAGCCTTTTGTTTCACATTTAAGGGTCTTTGGTTGTGAGTATTTTTTTCATGTTCCTTGAGAGAAACAATCTAAATTGGATCCAAAAGCACAAAAATGCTTCTTTGTTGGTTACAATGAGAATGTAAAAGGTTATAAGCTTTGAAATCCTCTAACCCGTAAAATGGTTTTCTCTAGAGATATGATTTTTTGGGAGTTGAGAGCTTACTCAAGTGAAGAACAACCAAATGAGAAAGATAAGACAAAAATATTGCACTTCGATACAAAGATTGAGAAGTAGGAAGATGTACATGTGGAAGAATAATCAAATCGATTTGAGGATGGAGAAGAAGAAGAGGGTTCAGAGAGTTTAGATGATGTGCAAGATGAGCATATAGAAGAAGAGAAGCAAGAGCCCCAAACTCTCCTACCTTGAGAAGATCTAAAAGGTAACAAAATCCAGTTGATAGGTATAGCCCATCTAATTACCATTGTGTATTTGATTTTTTGAGTACTAACGATGAACCTAGATCCTATAGGGAGGCTCTTTCTTCAAAAGAATGCGAGTCTTGCATGCAAACCATGCAGGAGGAGATGATGGCTTTGGATAGTTGTGATACATGGGATCTTATGAGTTTTCCCGAAGGAAGCCCATTGGTTGCAAGTGGGTATTTAAAAATAAAATTTGGTGTAGATGGTTGGTTAGAGCATTACAAGGTCAGATTGGTGGCCAAGGGCTACTCCCAGAGAGAGGGAGTTGATTTTGTTGAAATTTTCTCTCCTATTGCTAAGTTAAATTCGATTAGATTCCTATTATCTATTGCTACGACTTATGATTTTGAAATAGAGCAAATGGATGTTAAAATTGCTTTCTTGCATGAGGATCTTGAGGAAGAAATTTATATGCGACAACCTGGTGATTTAGTTGTGGAAGGAAAAGAACACTTGGTTTGCATATTGAAGAGATCTTGTTGCATGTCAGAAAACCTAAAATTCCTTTTGCAATGTGGTGTTTCATCTGAAGCTTTTCTTCCTCGCCATCATGCAACACCTTTAGGATCACAACTAGTAGATGGAAAACCCTAGAATTGCTTCTCAACTGAAGTCTTTTTGAGATTTATCTTTCTCTATTTCTTGATGCCCAACAAAGAGCTAAATTTTTATTTTACATAAAAAATCAAGGAAAATAAATAATAAATCCTTTGTCCCTCATGTCCTTTAGAACACTTTCCAAAGAATATGGAGACATAGAATTATCAACTTAGGATAGCAATTATAATGTCACATATCCTAACATTTTCCCACTTAACATTATACATTTCAATTACATCCATGAGATACACAAATAAAATATAATCAAGTACAGTGATCAAGGCCCATGGCCTTCCTGCACCAAGAGAACTTATCCGTGGTCATTGGCTTTGTGAGAGAATTTTTGAAATTATCCAAAGTGCCAACCTTCTCATCGAGACCTTACCATTCTCAACCATTTCTCACATAAAGTGATACTAAACATCAACATGCTTAGTATGAGCATGATACATAAGATTTTTGGCTAAACATATGACACTTTGACTGTCACATCCAATCCTCACTATCCTGTAATAAAAACCAATACCATTACCAAGTCTCTATAGCCAAGCTGCCTCCTTAAAGGAATGTGTAGCAGTCATATACTTTTCTTCAATGGTGGAAAATGCAACTATACGCTTTCTCTTACTCATCCAACCCATTGCACCTCCAAACAAAGTAAAAACATAGCCACTAGTGGACCTTCGACTGTCCAAGTCACCTGCCCAATCTACATCAACAAAACCTTGTATATCCAATGAATTAACCACATCATCAGTGATAAACCAAATAGTAATTTGAAGTACCATGCAAATATCTAAACACCCTCTTAACAAAAGTCCAATGCTCTCTACCAGGGTTAGACATAAACCTACTCAAAACTCCCGCTACTTGGGTTATATCTGGTCTAGTGCAAATCATTGCATACATCAAACTACCAATGGCACTAGAATAAGGAACTTTAGACATCTCTTCAAAATCATCATCAAAATTAGCACACATGTCTAAACTCAACTTAGTACCAACCAAAAATGGAATATTTATTGGTTTACAAGCATGCATACTAAACCTCTTCAAAATGGTATCAACATACTTACTTTGACTTAACCAAAGATTTTTGTGAGCTTGATCCCTATTAATCTCCATCCCAAGGATATATTTTGCAGCCCCCAAGTCCTTCATATCAAATGTGCTAGAAAGTTGAGTCTTAAGCTCCCTAATCATCACCATTCTATTACCCATAAACAACATGCCATTGATGAGGTAAAAATAACCTCATCATAATAATATAATAAAACCATTCCTCATATATGCAAAATACTTATTCTCTACCAATTAATTAAACTTTAGGCATAATAATTGCTTATCTTTTGAGAAAAATAGTATAAAATTTATTTCTTGTGATTTATTGAAGTAACTTACCAATGCAGATTTAACGGGAAGTTTTAAGTGTTTTGTAGGATAATAATCGGTCATTATATAGCTGTCAAAGGCGTTCAACCAGCACGAGCTCCAGAACAGGTTAAAGACATGCACTGGGAACATGCTCTTGAACTTAAGGACGATGGACCGAAATCATAGTTTCTTCTAAGTTGAATTTTTATTATGCTTTAAAGTTTAAAAGACTCCATGGGTCAACTCGAGCCTCATTAATATTTATGTAATGGGCATTTAAAGACATAAAGTTTGTTTAAAATCTATTACAGACTTTTTCAATGGTAATCTAAACCATCTGAAATCTAGGATTTAGTTAAAATCTTTTTATAAATATAAGTAATCTCCAAAAGTAAAAGATACATACAGAATAGTACTGTTATGCTGTCGACATTCTTTTTGAGTATATATGAATAAAGAAGTTATTGCTTATCAATCTATGAGTTGTTGAAATTATGGATGAAGATTATCATTAATGGGGAAGCTTTCAGTTACATTGTGCATGTGACCTGAGAACGTAGGAACTTGCGAGCTGACCACTCGAGGGGTGATAAATTAAATAGATGAGTACTTTCCTTTAAAGAATTATGTCATTTTTATTACATGGATAATAATTAAGTTTGTCATCATAAGAGTTTGAAGCTCTGAAGCACCTATTGTCTTTCGATTCCGTAGTTAATTTCTGTTAATGATTAAAACTGTTACTGGTATTACTTAGATGTTGCATAGATGGTTTACAAGTGTTACTACTTCTGTAATTTACATGCTTCTTAGTTTAGTTATTTCTATGTTTTCTAGTTTAGTTATCATGTTTTCTAGATTAATTATCTTATGCTTTCTAGTTTAAACTCTTTCCAGTTTTCTTTAGATAAATTACTTTTCGGTTAACTAGTCAAATGGCCTTAGGATAAGATTAAGTTCAATTGCTCTAAAAATTGCAGAAAATCTAAAAGAGATAGTCAAGTCACCTTCTATTGCAAATAGCCTTGGACACTGGCCGATCGACATATTGAAGTTTTATCTTCTAAAGTAATGGGACCTAACGACAACCTATCACTTTTTGGCACCGTTTCTAGGGATAACTTTATTTCTTGAGTGTTAATAGGAGATATCTTGAATACCATTTTAGGCCCAAAATAACCTTTGGCTTCCTTTTCTGAATGGTTAGGAAAAGAGGCCCTCATGGAATATTTATACTAAAGACCCCCCCAAAATACATTCCAATCATACATAGGGAGGACCAAGGCTTAGAAGATCACTCTGTTGAAGAATTACTCGAGCCTAGTCCACCAAAGACTTTCCATTATTTTCCTGAAGATCATCCAGAAGAACAAACCATCACAGAGGAAATTATTCAGGAGGAACACATTTCACTGGACACCATGGGTGATCGTAGGGCTGAAGCTAACCAAAATGATGCTAATCGAAATGAAAATGATCATCTGGTACCACGAATGTTCACTTATCCTATTACTTTGGATGCAGATGATGATACTATGATGAAAAACATCTCTCCAAATTTCCTGCCAACTTTTTGAGGTTTGTCCTTAGAAGACCCAGACGAGTTTCTTTTCGAATTTAATATCCTCTGTCAAACTTATGACTATAAAAATGATAACCAAAAACTGAAGCTGTTTCCTTCTACTTTGAAGGATACAACCATGCGTTGGTTTATGGGATTAGCTGTTGGGTCTATTACGTCTTGGGATGATATGGAGAATGCTTTCCTGCAAAAATACCAAAGCTATTGTATGGTGAGTGATTGTAAGGAGGAGCTGTTTAAACTTAGGAAAAATGAGGATGAGAGTCTAGAGGACTACCTAGACAAGTTTATTTTCTTGTCTAAACGATGTGGAGAAGAGACCATTAGTGTTGAGATTCTCAAGACTATATTTCTTAAGGGACTCGATGAGGATGCAAGAAGAAGCCTTGATCTAATGGGAAAAGGAGACGTGTCTCAGTTGGGCCTTGATGACATATGGAAGTTGTGTCAGAATTTCTCACGTACCCACGGAGGAATCTGTAAAACTACTCTTTTTAAAGGGTCCAACGAAATAGGCAAGCTCTGAGAAGAAATAGCGAACCTTAAAATGAACATACTTGTTCAACTGAACACTACACTGGATGGTATACAAGCTAAGACCCGCAATCCTGAGACTTTGTCCATCTACTGTCCTCGATGTCGAAATAAACATCTTCTAAAAGAATGCTCGCTAGACAAGGATCCTATTTGTCAACTTTGCGAGCAAAATCATCCTACAAACTAGTGTGAGCTTCTTACAAACATCAAGAATTACAAGAAAAGGACAACATAGGTTGAAGAAGAAATTAATTTGGTCAATCAACGCCAAGGAGGGAATTTTTCTTATGGGAAAAATTCCAATCCTTCTTGGAGACCCCAAAACAACTGGTCTAATAATCAAAGGACTCCAGCTTGGCCACAATCACCACCTCAACAACCTAATTAGGGAGCTCCCTATTGGGGACCCCCTGAATGGGCGAACCAATCATGGGGAACTCAACAGTGGCCAAACCAAACTCAACAATAGTGGTATCCACAACATACCGCTCCTTAATGGAACCAGGGACAAAATCAATTCTATACTGGCCCTCAGAGAAATCAACAACAAAATTTTCTGCCACCATCCCAGAATCCTCCATAGAGTGAGTAGATAAATCAACCTCAACTTCCGGCGCAACCACTTTCCAATCCTAAGAACAATCGACAAAATACTCCGGTATACTCCACTGAACATGATAATGTTACCAGACTAAATGCCATACATTGTGGAAATGTTCAGTTGCGTTCTGGTAGAAGACTTCAACCACCAACCATTGAAGAAATTATGGATGAACCTACTCCCACAACTCTTGAAAAGGGAACTCCACCTCCAGACCCCACCTAAATTGTTACCACAGACACCACTTACCACCGTTGTCAACAAGAGTTTCCGACTTACCTTAGGAGGAGGGAGGCCAGTCTCCAACTGATCTTAGGAAGGATACCACTCCGAAAAAGAAAACTCAAGCATCGTTTTCAGAACGTCTAAAACCGACCATTCTGAAAGATACTCCAAAAGTGTGTTTGACCTCTGAAACTGCGTTAATACAAGAAATTAAACAACTGCAAATAGAGGTTCCCTTCCTACAAGCAATAAAGGAGATTCCAGAATTGAACCAGCTGATCAAGCAACTGTGCATTAAAACTCTGGGGAGGAAACCAAAGAGAATAAATACTGTGCATATTGATGGTTATTTAGCTGTCTTTTTGTCTGGAAAGACCACTGCTCCAAAATATGATGACCCCGGTAGTCCACTGATAACTGTCACGATTAATGAGGTAGCAATACCTAATGCACTAGTGGATTTAGAAGCAACCATTAACGTTATAACTATGGACGTGATGGAAAAATTAGGTCTCACTAATTTACATCCCACAACTACAGTCTTGCAGATGGCAAACCAGTCCACAACCATTCCCAAGGGTGTTATTGAAAACATTCTTGTCAAAGTTGATGGATGGGAATATCCAATAGATTTCCAGGTAATTCAATCGCTTACACCCAAAGATAGCTACCCAATAATTCTTGGAAGACCATGGTTGGTTTTTGTCGCAGCTAAAATCGACTATAGAGAGGGAGGAATGACCATTTCACATGGCCCAGATAGTAAACGTTTATTCTTGTACCCTCCTGCTAAACCCACCAAATGTAATAAAGTTTGGGTTGACAAACTAGAAGAGTCTAATGGTCAAGACAATTTGGCCTCATTAGCCATGGTAGTAATTAAACAACATGGAGAATAATTAGAGGATGAGTTAGTAAATGATATAGCACACCTTGCTATAAGCCAAGGTGATGAGGAAATGGTGGATGCACTAGAAATCTTGGGACAACCAATCGATGTACATGGGATTGAACAAGAATATACTACTATGGGAATGCCTTGTCCTTTGGCCAATATGATTCCTAGGACTAACCATTTTTTTGAGGACATTGCTAGATTTCACTGAATCATACCTCATAGTTGTCCTCTCAATACCTTGTTACGACCAATACACACTGTTACTTCCATTCACTCGGGAACAAAAACGATTATGTTACTGCCGGAAAAAACCCTGAACATCAATAGTTGGCTGACCGAATCAGAAGAGGATAGGTTATTTAATGTTTTGGTAAAAAGGTCTAAATATTTTTCTTGGGACTATACAGACATGAGGGGAATGCACCCAAGTTTTTGTATGCATCACATTTATATTGATCCTAATATAAGGTCGGTACGTCAGCCACAAAGGAGACTCAATCCTGTATTAAAATATATTATCAAAATTGAAATTGAGAAACTCCTTTGAGCAAGATTTATTTATCCCATTTCTGACAGTAAATGGGTTTCACCTATGGTTGTTGTGCCAAAGAAAAATGGGAAGTGGAGAATATGCATAAATTACAGAGAACTTAACAAAGCTACTCACCGAGATTATTTTCCCCTACCATTTGTTGACCAGGTTCTGGACAATTTGGATGGGAGGAAATATTTCTCCTTTTTAGATGGATTTAGTGGTTACAACCAGATTTAGGTAGCACCCGAAGATCAGGATAAGACGACGTTTACTTGTCCATGGGGAACATTTGCATATCATGTTGTTCCCTTTGGACTTTGTAACGCCCCTGCAACTTTTCAAAGAGACATTTTTGCTATATTTGTTGCGCTTGTTAATGAGTGCATCGAAGTCTACATGGATGACTTCACTGTCTATGGGTCAACCTATGATGAATCCCTTCAAAACTTGGACAGGGTTTTAGAGACATGTGAGGATCACCGACTATCCCTTAGCCACAAAAAGTGTTTGATAATGGTGGAACAAGGAATAGTCTTAGGTCATCATATCTCTTTGGAAGGAATTAAGGTTGATCCCAAAAAAATTGAAGTTATTCAACAACTAACTACTCCTCAGATGCAAACGGATGTTAGATAGTGGCCCCTATGTTTTCCGTTCTCCAGAAAGATGTGGAGTTTAACTAGACACTTGAGTGTCAACTATCATTTGAGACAATAAAGGAGAAACTTATCTCTGCTCCCGTACTGCGTGGACCAAATTGGAATCTCCCTTTCCACATTTATGTTGACCCTTTAGATAACGCAATTGGTGCAGTATTGGGGCAAGAAGATGAGAATGGGGGTAGATACGCCATATATTTTATTAGCAAAAACCTGACATCTGTTGAGAGAAACTACACAACAATAGAAAAATAATTCTTGGTTGTGGTACATGCCATTAAAAAGTTTTGCCATTATATTACAGGATACAAAGTGACTGTTTATACAAACCATTCGGTTGTTAAATATCTGACGAATAAACCTGTAGTAAATGGATGAATAATTAGGTGGTTACTACTCCTTTAGGAGTTCAATATAACAATAGTTGACAAGCCAAGGAAATTTAATGTAGTAGTAGACTTTTTGTCTCGAATTAAACAAAAGATGGGGATTGTGCACCTGTACAAGATGAGTTTCTAGATGAAAATCTGTTTGCTATTTCTACAAAGACCCCTTGGTTCGTGGATATTGCCAACTATTTAGCTACTTCAGAAGTACCGCCAGGTTTTAGGTCAAAATAAAGGAAGTGAGTTGTTAGAGAAAGTGCCCCATTTAAATGGATAAATGGGATACTATTTCAGTGTGGCCCTGACATGGTCTTGAGACGATGTGTCAGGGCAGATGAAACACACAGTATCCTTAGAGCCTGTCACGATGATCCTTCTGGGGGTCATTATTCTGCAAAGAGAACTTCTCATTGAAAAAATGGGCATAGGGTATTATTGGCCTTCAATGCATAAAGATGTCAAAAAATATGTTCATCATTGTGATGAATGTCAAAGGATTGGAAGATCAACAACTTCTATTGAAATGCCTTTGCAGCCACAGGTAGTTCTTGAACCATTCAAGAAATGAGGATTGGATTTTATTGGTCCCATAGATCCTTCCTCTCAAGGGAAATAATACATACTGGTTTGCACCGATTATTTGACTAAATGGGCAGAAGTTCAGGCCCTATGAGTTGCTAGAGAGGAACAAGTTGTTGACTTCCTCTATAATAAGATTTTTCTCAGGTTTGGAGCTCCCAGAACCATAATTATAGACCAAGGACCCCAATTCATGTCCAAAGTTCTCTTAGCATTCAGAAACCACTTTCAGGTGAGTCATAAGAAGTCATCTCCTTATCACCCTTAGGAAAACAGTCAAGTAGAGGTGACTAATAAGGAGCTAGAGAACATATTGATGAAAACAGTCTCTTTAGGGAGAAAAGATTGGACTAGGAAATTGCTTGAAGCCGTTTGGGCGTATAATACATGGAAATCTACAACTGGGTTTAGCCCATATGAGCTTGTTTTTGGGAAGAAACCTCTCTTGCCTATTGAGTTTGAACTCCAAACTATGAGAACTATGGAATTGGGCCTAGACCTTAAACGAGCCCAAATAGAGCGAGTTTTACAGCTAAGCGAGTTGGACGAGCTTCATTTGGATGTTGTCCATCAAACTGAGTTGATTCAATAACAACAAAAGGTGTTGTATGATAAGAACATTAAAGAAAGAGAGTTCCATAATGGTGACTGGGCCTTGCTGTTCGATTCCAGATATAAAGATCACCAAGGATAACTCAGAACTCATTGGTTGGGTCCATATGAAATTTCTGAAGTGTTTTCGAATGGCACAGTTCAGCTGAAACCTAATGATGGTGATACAGAAACTCTCTTCTGTAAATGGTCATCACCTATGTATCTACCAAAAACTTGTCAATAAGGAGGAATTTACAAAATTGGTAGAAATACAGGGTGAGATCCAATGTATTGACTCTACCTTGGCAGAGTCAACATAAACCTGGTATATTGCTTAAAAAGAAAATGTGTATAAATATATGAAAAATTGTAATAAAAAGGCATGTGTACAAACTTGTTTCAAAGCATTTTTTATTAATTCTTATTTTCGATGGACTTGGCTAAATTTTGTTTTCATTTTGCAGGACTTTACTATAAATCAAAACAACTTCCAAAGCATCTTGCTACGATACTCTAGAACTTGTTAGTTCAGGTGCCTTGGTGCTCTAAAACTTACCTTCGGGTACAGTGGTGCTCTTGAACGTATGGGATTGATTGCGGTGGTGCTCCGGAACTTGCACTTCAACTCATTGCATCATGCATTTTGTTCCTGTAGAATGGTGATTGGTCAAAAAATGCTCCATAAGTTCAAGTTCATTCATACATTCATTTTCTTCTTTTCGGCTGCATCTTTCAACGATGCTGCAGAACCTTATCTTCGATTGCTGCTCGGATTGCATCTTTAAATGATGCTCTGGAACCTTTTCTTCGGTTGCTACTTCGGCTGCATCTTGCGATGATGCTCTGAAACCTTGTCTTCGGTCGCTGCTCCGACTGCATCTTGCGACGATGCTCCAAATTTTTTCTTCGGTTGTTGTGTCGCCTGCATATTTTGATGATGCTTTTGAAGTTGTTAAGTTCAGGTGCTTCTATGCTCCAAAACTTATCCACCTTCGTTTCGAGTGTATGCCTCAAGTTTGCTTCGAAAATTATTCACTTGTTTCGAGCGCGTGCTCATAAGTGTGCTCCATAACTTATCCATTTTCATTCCGCTCGCCTCTTCTCATAAAATTTAAATTTCTTTCCGATGCTTTGATTTTTCAAATGCATGTCCATATGCCTCCTTTTTAAGTTGTCACTTCGGTACTCACACTTAGTATAGTTATTCCAAAACACTACCATTTTTCCATCATAAATAAAAGTCATTATGACAACCTGTCCTCAATTATGACTTCGTCATTCACAAGCTACCTCAGTCTTTCCATAATAAATATGCCGTCACCTCAACCAATACCATTCCATCCTCTTGTTAAATCAACAAATGTACGCAATCTTCAAGCGATCACAAAATGTAAGTAAGTACAAATTTTTGCTTAAATAAGTAGTTATTTTTGAATAAGGTGTAATTAATTGGAATGAGTTTCTCTCTTCCTAATTTAGTAACTTGAGCCACTAAGTGATTGATTGGTAGTACGACACCCTTTCCGTAATCGTCCATGCAAATTATCATCATTGCACAATAAGGTTTCAAACAAAGATCAATAAATAATCGTTCCTCGATTATATCTTCAAAACAATTGTGCATAAGCTTCTTGCACTGTAATATTGTCAACATAATTGGAAGAGCGGAGACAAAAAATGGGAGGTGCGAAGAAGAAGTCAGAGCCAACCTCAACAAATAAATTACTGGGATTACACCATATTTCCAGTTTGTTTCAAGAAGTGGGATGGTTGGATTTTATCAATAAAATTGAAGGATATAATGAGCAGTTGGTGAATGCATTTGCAAAAAATTATTCCAATGGTGAGGTGATACTACAAGGGAAGCATTGTAAGGTGAGTCCAAAAATCATTTCTCACCTCTCTAGTTTAGATAATTCTGGTATTAAGTTATTTGAAACTTCCCAAATTACATATCAAAAATTATCAGAATTATTTCTTAGAGAGGGAGACCCCCAGCCCATGATAATTATTAGTACTAGAGGATAGAACAAAGGGTTTCAAAGAACGTCCATATTAGAACCCTGGGGAATAATTGTTGCATGGATCGTAAAATATTTTACTTGTGAGGGCCAACTCACCACTGTGGTAGGACCTACATTTCACATGCTTATACACTTGCATCATGGGAAAGAAAACCCTGTTTTTAGGGTCAATTTTCCTGACTTTTTGAGTGAATCTGTCAATTCCTCCATAAAAAGATATAAAGTTGGTTCAGGTCCATTGAAACACCATGGGTTAATTCAATTAATTTGTAAATATCATTTTCGAAAGAAACCTAAAAGTAAGTGGGAGAAATTTCTTTGGAAATATGAAAAATCTGTGCCTAAAAGAAAATTAGGGGAAGGGGAATCCTCCAAAAAAATTGCTTCACCTTTTGGAGGAACTTCTCCTAAGGCCTCAAAAGCTCATGAAGCTCAAATTCCCACAACCCCCGGTGATGAAGCGCTGGAACCTCTGGCCAATGAATTGAAAATCTGAGACCAGTCAGGGGATGTTGAAATTATTCATGCAAATGTGGAAAGAGTTCCCTCTAGGAAAAGGAAGAAAAGATCAACTGTTACTTTTCAGAGTATTCCTCCCTTAAGAAGAAGCAAGAGATTATCATCTGAGTCTATAGAACCCCCAATTCAAGACATAGGGAGTACTTCAAAGGAAAAAAAGCCAAGAAAATAGGGAAAGTCAATAGAAATTGAGGACCCTACTGATAATATAGAAATAATGGGAATAGGGGAGCAAGATTGTTAGTCTTCTAGGATAGAAGGAGAAGAAATACCTTCCCACAAAGGACAAGAGGAAAAGGCCCCTAATGAAGAAATACCTTCCCACATAGGACAAGAGGAAAAGGCCCTTGATGAAGAAATACAAAAGAGAGGGAGCAATCTCCACCTTTTATGGAGGTTGAGGATAATGTTTTAGAAAATTTATCTCTCATTGTAAATAAGGTTATTGAAACAGTTGAAAATGATAGTGTTAATGCAAAGCTCAAAAAATTGAAATTGGAAATTGATGAATTAAGAAATCAATTGCAGAAAAATGAAGAACATGTTGTACAACAACAAGAAGAAATAGCAATACACATTGCTGTAATAGGAAAAAGAGATCAAGAGATTCAAAATATGACACTGCAGATAGAAGAGAAGTATACATCTATTAATGAATTGCAGAAACAAATTCAAAGATTGAATCAAGAAAATAATACATATAATGATAATTTGTTTGATAAGGATAAACAAATTGAAAGTTTGAAAAATAATTTCATACAGTTTTTCCAAGATTTTGAAGAAGAAAAGAACATACATAATGAAGAATTAAATGTTTCTCTCAGTAAGATTGTGGAACTGAAATAGGATTTGCAAGAAAACATCAATAAACGAATAATGGAATCAAAGGGAACTCAAACTGAACCAACTGTAACTGAATGGTTCCAAGTTCAAATTCCCCCATTATTAATGAAGTGGATGGAAAGATGTTATTTCTTGAAGAATGCTAGGGTTGAGAATATCAGGTTGAAAAAGGAGTTGGTACTCTTGAAAGAGTCATTTGATAGGGTCTATAGGGAAAAACAAGATGCATGCCAAATAGGAGAATTTCTACTAGCATGTAGGAGACTATCAAGGCTATATTTTATGTTTTTAAATGAACAACTGTTAAGATGGAAATTGCTAAGAATTTATCATGACCAACCACATGACCCTGATGATCGTGAAATTTTATAGTATTTTTAGAGTCAACTCCTTAGCAGAAAGATGTGTGAATTCTTTGTTCACAATTTACTAATGGAAACACATATTGATTTCTGTGTTAACCTTTTTGTTGGAGAAGTGCAATTGAGATCTTTGTTATCTACCATGTGTAATCAGGTTCATTGGCAATAATGCACTAGAGAATACTCTCAAGCAGAGAAGAATGTGGGTCTTCAGATGAGATCCCCCAATAGGAAACCTGCAGCTTTCAAAGCACACTTTTTGGTTGTTAAAATAAAAGCAACTATGAATCAAAGATATAATGATAACCTTCGACTAGGTTACAATCACTTCATGGAACATGGACCAAAACTAATTGGTAAGGCTTGGCATGCCTGTGAAGAAAGATACACCCCACTACCAGTATATTTGAAGAAAAGAGAAGTGATATTTCCTCTTAACATCAAATGGTCCTACAGAAAAGCAAATACCTTGGCCAAAATCTTGAAAGACCTCAGAACAGATTGGATAGGGATGAGGTATAGACCTCCCCTGTTGCTTTTTCTGCCACCTGCTTTTCATATTAATACAGATCAGGATAATGGAGTCTTCAACATATGGAGAAGATAGGTTACTTATCATCAAGGTTTCCTACACATACCTGAAGAGTTCGATAAGGCAACAAATGATTTGTATGATATTAGTGCTAAATATGAAGAATTGAATAGAGAAGGAGGGCAGGGGGCACAACAGGGGGTAGGAGGACCTGCCAAAAATTAGGAAGGGGAGGAAGTGATGAGGTAAAAATAACATCATAATAATATAATAAAACCATTCCTCATATATGTAAAATACTTATTCTCTGCCAATTAATTAAACTTTAGGCATAATAATTGCTTATCTTTTGAGAAAAATAGTATAAACTTTATTTCTTTTGATTTATTGAAGTAACTTGCCAATGTAGATTTAACGGGTACTTTTAAGTGTTTTGTAGGATAATAATCGGTCATTGTATAGCAGTCAAAGGCGTTCAACCATCACGAGCTCCAGAACAGGTTAAAGACATGCGCTGGGAACATGCTCCTGAACTTAAGGACGATGGACCAAAATCATAGTTTCTTCTAAGTTGAATTTATGTTATGCTTTAAAGTTTAAAAGACTTCATGGCTCAACTCAAGCCTCGTTAATATTTATGTAATGGGCATTTAAAGAAATAAATTTTGTTTAAAATCTGTTACAAACTTTTTCAATGGCAATCTTAACCATCTGAAATCTAGGATTTAGTTAGAAGCTTTTTATAAATATAAGTAATCTCCAGCAATAAAAGATACATACATAATAGTACTATTATGCTATCGACATGCTTTTTGAGTAGATATGAATAAAAGTTATTGCGTATCAATCTCTGAGTTATTGAAATTATGGATGAAGATTATCATTAATGGGGAAGCTTTCAGTTACATTGTGTATGTGACCTGAGAACATAGGAACCTACAAGCTGGCCACTTGAGGGGTGATAGATTAAATAGATGCGTACTTTCCTTTAAAGAATTTTGTCATTTTTATTACATGGATAATAATTAAGTTTGTTATCATAAGAGTTTGAAGCTCCAGAGCACCTATTGTCTTTCGATTCCGTAGTTAATTTTTGTTAATGATTAAAATTGTTATTGGTATTACTTAGATGTTTTATAGATGGTTTACAAGTTTTACTACTTCTGTAATTTACATGCTTCTTAGTTTAGTTATTTCTATGTTTTCTAGTTTAGTTATCATGTTTTCTAGATTAATTATCTTATGCTTTCTAGTTTAAACTCTTTCCAATTTTCTTTAGATAAATTACTTTCTAGTTAACTAGTCAAATGGCCTTAGGATAAAATTAAGTTCAGTTGCTCTAAAAATTGCAAAAAATCTAAAAGAGATAGTCAAGTCACCTTCTATTGCAAATAGCCTTGGACACTGCCCGATCGACATATTGAAGTTTCATCTTCTAAAGTAATGGGACCTAACGACAACCTATCAACCATGAACATACAAGATAATGATTAGTATTTGATCATCAATAACCTTGATATAAACACAATGATCATCTTCACTTCCAACAAAACCCAACTTCAATACAAATGCATCAAACTTCTCGTACCACATCGCGGGTGATTTTTTAAACCACATAAATATATCTTTAACCTACAAACCAAGTGTTCTTTTCCTTTTGCAATTAAATTTTCAGGCTGTCGCATATAAATTTCTTCCTCAAGATCCCCATGCAAGTAGTTTTAACATCCATTTGATCTATTTCAAAATCATAAGTAGCAACAATAGATAATAGGAATCTAATGGAATTTAACTTAGCAATAGGAGAGAAAAATTCACCAAAATCAACTCCCTCTCTCTTGGAGTAGCCCTTGGCCATCAATCTGGCCTTGTAATGCTCTAACCACCCATCTACACCAAATTTATTTTTAAATACCCACTTGCAACCAATGGGCTTTATTCCTTTGGGAAAACTCACAAGTTCCCATGTATCACAACTATCCAAAGCCATCATCTCATGCATGGTTTGCATCCAAAACTGACTTTCTTCTAAAGAAAGAGCCTCCTTGGAGGATCTAGGTTCATCATCAATACTCAACAAAGAAAAATACACAACAGTTATTAGCTGGGCTATACCTATCAACTAGATTCCGTTACCTTGTGGATCTTCTCAAGGTAGGAGTAAGGGTCTCTTGTTGCTCTTCTTCTATATGCTTATTGTGCACATCATCTAAACTCTCTAAACCATCTTCTTCTTCTCCATCCTCAAATCCATCAGATTGTTCTTCCACATGTGCATCTTCCTACTTCTCAATATTTGTCTCGAAGCGCACTATTTTTATCTTATCGTTCTCCTTTAGTTTTTCTTCACCTGAGTAAGCTCTAAACTCCCTGAAAATCACATCTCTAGAGAAAACCATTTTACGGGTTAGAGAATTCCAAAGCTTATAACCTTTTACATTCTCAGTGTAACCAACAAAGATGCATTTTTGTGCTTTTGGATCCAATTTAGATCACTTCTCTTGAGGCACATGAACAAAAGCCTCATAACCAAAGACCCTTAAATGTGAAATAAATGGATTTCTACCTATCCACACTTCATAAGGAGTTTTATCAACAAGAGATAAAAAAAAGGAGATCTATTAACCAAATAACATGCAATACTTACAACTTCTAGCCAAAATCATCTATAAAGCTTAGCACCACTCAACATTCTCCCAACTCTTTCCATCAAGGTTCAATTCATTATTTTTGCTACCCCATTTTTTGGGGTGCATATGATGTAGTCTTTTGCCAAATAATACCTGCATGCTTACACAACTCATCAAATTCCCTAGAACAACAATCACCCCCATTGTCAAATCTTAACACCCTTATCTTATAATCTATTTACTCCTCAACTAAGGCTTTAAATTCCTTAAACTTAGTAAAAACCTCAGATTTTGTATGCATAAAATAAATTTAGGTGTATCTTGAGACATCATCAATGAAAGTAACATAATAACAAGATTTTCCAAAACAATCAACATCCATTGGTCCAAACACATCTAAATGAATAATCTTTAATAATCTCCTACCTTTATTAGTTCCATTAGGAAATGATGGTCTATTCTCTTTACCAAACACACAATGCTCAAAAAAATCATTTTTGCCAACAAAATAATCAGAAATATCGTCGACAAACATTTTATTCAAAATTGTCTTAAGACCCTTTTCACTTATATGACCCAATCCATGGTGCCACAACATACATACATTTTCAGTGCCAATTACATTGGAAAAATTACATAAAGTGGAGGCATTAAGCCTAAACAAAGTCCCTATATGAGATCCTTTAGCAATAACCAAACTCCCTCTTACCAACCTGCAACCAAACTTGTCAAATGTCACATGCATTCTAGAATCACTCAACTTGGATAATGAAAGTAAATTTATTGTAAGTCTTAGAATATGCAAAACATCATTAAGGGTTTTAACCCTTCCATCACTGAAACACAACTTTACCTTTCCTTTACCAACAATATTCTTCATTCTATTATCACCAAGGAAAACTTCTCCCCCATCACAATCTGAATATGAAGTAAACCACTCCTCATCAGGATTCATATGGTAGGATCAACCTTAATCAATAAGCCAAGCATCATTACTAACAATGTTAGCAGAAATAAACAAAGCATTAGAATCATCATCTTCTGAGGACTTTTCTATGGAAGTTTCTGAAATCTTATTCTTGTTTTTGCACTCCTTCTTATGTCCTCTCTTACCACAATTCCAACACTTTACTCTACTCTTCCAAGGGGTTTTAAAATGTCCTTTAGAATTGTCTCTCTTTTTGACCCCTTTAGGCCCTCCTTTTTCTTTGGACCTTCCTTGTGCATGCACGACATCTTGGGAGCCCACATTCATGGAATTTCTTCTCATTTATTCTAAAATAATTATAGCAATGAGACTAGTCATTTTTGATTATGTACCACCACTACTTATGGCAACAATTAAATTTTCCCAAGATTTGCGTAAAGAACAAAAAAACAAAATACATTTATCTTCTACTTCTATCTTAACATCTACAGATGCAATATGACTTATAATAATATTAAAAGCATTTAAATATTATGTAATGGAATCGCCATCCTTCATTTTCAAATAATACAAATGTCTTTTAAGATACAATTTATTTGTTGGACTTTTGGTTTGGTGGGTAAAAACACAAAGTTGTGTCACACTTTATAAATGAAACAACCACCATTGATCCAACTTTTAAACTTGAATCACTAAAAAATGGCATACATCATGTGAATTTTGAAATGACTTCAACTAATAAAATGTGTATTTTTTAGTATTTTTTATGTTTGTATTTTTTTGAAAAATAAAAAATTATTTGGATATAGTATTTTATAAATTTACATTACAATTTTGTTGCTAATAAAATGCTAAAAAATGAAGTTACATGTGACATCAATCTTTATATAGTAAATTTTATTATTTTTCCTTCAATTTTTTTTATATATTTATAACTTTAAATTTTAGTGCATGGATTTTTTTTTTCAATTTTGATAAATATATATTTTTAAATAAATATTAAAATGTGCGTGTATTGAAACATAGTTGTTTCCATTCGACGTTAACTTTTCTATTGATTATTTATCTAAAACAAAAAATAAATTATACCATCTTGATATAGATTCTTTTATCTAGTGCATCATATTTTTTTCAATTTTTTTAATAAGATTTAGTATTTTTCTTGACATGGTAATTAACCTAATAGTTTTGTGTTGATAACCTATTTTTAGTAAAAACATAATATTAAATATAAATAATAGTTAATAGTTAAAATATATATTTGAAAACTACACTTATGGATCTACAAAAGGGTATTTTTTATATTTTAAAAATATGTTATTTACATGACTAGAGTTGTTGAAACATCAAGTTTTTCAAATAATTTAATTTTTTCGGTAAATTGGTTTCAAAGTGGTACTACATACGCATTTATCTAACAAATTTAGTTGGAAAAGTTGTGAGCATGTATAACTTAGCTAGAATGAATCTTACTAGATCATATGTTTGACCAAAATTGATTTTTAATTAGAAATGCTTAAATTCAGTTGTGCTGATAAGTTGGCCAAAAGTGTGACACAAATTTGTACTTTTACCATGGTAAATTTCACCTATCTTCCTCCACAACTTGTATGCAATAGATTCTTCTGAAACATTTAGGAGGAGAAATTATGCAAGACATAACTGAATGGTCCTTGTGCCTTCTTGTCCATTTTCTTCCAATCTTCATCAAAAGTTGATTATGGTGTCTTTTCATTTGAAAATGCTAACCATTGATATCTCTCTATAAGGATATCCTTCATCTTCAACTTCCACATCTCGTAACCAGTTCCATTGAGTTTATCAATATCTAGACGAGAGGTAGAAGCCATGGTTTTCAATCTTCTTCAAAAATCTGCAAACCCACAATGCACAAGCTCCCACAACAACCAAAAAAATTGAATGCAATGCAAATGATATTATTGAAATAGACATAAAATACAAGCTAAATCTAATCAAATGCACATGCAAACCTCAATGAATAAGAGTAGCATGTAGGTGTTGGATTGATTTGGATGTGGTTGCTCTTACTCCAAATGATAATGAGATCAATGGATATTTTTGCAGCATAACATTAGCATATGAGATGTGTTAGAAATGAGATGGAAAACCTCTCATTTATAGAAATGAGAGGGGCTAAATCAAGGGCCAAGATTGAATGGTTAATGAAGGGTTGAGATTGAAAGAAGGATGAGGTTGAGATTAATGAATAAAGATTGATTAACCTTGTGACAAGTGTCATAAGATGGAAATGGGTGAAATGGGAAGGTTTCCTCACACATGTGTGAGCACACATTGGGAAGAGAGGCAATAAATGTGTGTAAGAGATAGGGTGGCTTGTGTAAGAGATAGTGGGGGTAGGTGAGATCTCACACGTGTGAGAAGGGGCTAGAAGATAGTCTATGACAAGTTTGGGGGGATGTGTAGGAATTTAAAATTAGAGGATAATGATAATGGATATTAGTAATGATGGTTAAATTAATTAATTTGGGGTAGATTGAGGAAATAAACCAAGGGTTTATTTAACTTAGGTGGAGTTAAATGTTGAATAATGGATTAGGATGGAATTAAATAATAGGAAAATGGTAATGGAGATTAGGAAGGGGATAAAGTTAATTAATCAAGGAGTAATTAACTTGAGCAAGGTTAGGGGATTTATAGGAAAGTGGGAAAAAGGTTAGTCTTTAATTAAATAAATGTATATTTATTTACTCAAAGGTGGTGGATAAAGATAAATGGGAAATTAATTAAATAAATAACAAGTATTTATTTAATTAATGGTTAGAATAGGCTAAAATGAGGTGTGGATGGGTAAGGTCACATTTTAGGTGTCTACAAAAACCTTCAACACTTAAGAGAAAGGTGTCCCTCTCTCAATTTTTTTTAGCTCTGATACCAAATGTTGGATATTCAAGGTGAAACTTGCAACAAAATGAACTTAAATATTTGGTTACAAATATGAAATTATGTATTCAAGATTACCAATATTATGATATGTTATTAGCAATTGCAACAATGAAAGAAAATTAGCAATACCACAAGTTGAGAATCACAAGTGACACAAGATATATATGTGGAGAAACCCTTGCGGGAAAAAATCCACATCCAAAGAGAGATGCAATGTTTGTATTAGTCCTCAAAGAAGTACATCAATACAACAATCCTCTCTAAAATCTGGCAACAATTTGATGCTCTGACAACCTGCAAACAAATTCTAAAAACCATCATTTCAATGCTCCAATATATAGAGGTTTGTGGGAGAGACTACCACAAATGGTATCCTGAAACAACAAGTAAAGCCACCTGGAAAAACCCACACCTGCCTTAGTGGACAAACCAAAAACATTGTGAAAAATATTAAATGCTCACATGGCTTTTACATGGGTGCCTAACCCATAGCCAATGAAAATTGGTCAATACCGAGTGCTTCATAACTCTTTGACGGCTCCGATGGCTCAAACCTAGAACATGAAAACTTGGGCACCCTACCCATGATAACTTGCAAATAACATGCAAAATCATGCATTTCTAGGTGGTCACCACCCAAAAATGGGACACCCAAAAGGAATATTCTCTCAGGATGCTTTGTAACCATCACCATAGTGGGTCCACCTCTTTGAATGTAATTACAATTTGACATAGAAAAATAAATAATAAATTTTTTGCCCCTCATGTCCTCTAGAACACTTTCTAAAGAACTTGGAGACACAATTATCAACTTTGGATAGCAATTATAATGTCACCTATCCTAACAAGATGAAGGGTGGCATATTTGATTGCTTCCCTTTTACTCATGGGGTTTAGCTAAAAATATGTATCTAACTTCTAAACCCATGCTCATGTTGTACACTTACTTGAACCATCATAGTTGGGAATGGCTAACTTACCTACCTTGCATTGTAAATCTTTGTTATTTCCTTGGCCTCTTTCCCCTCTAGGTATGTTTCTGTATTTAATGCCACAATTATTTTTTAAGGACATAGATGCATGGAATTCCTCACCCAAGGATTGGTATTCTTACAAATAATAACCTCATCCTTCACCACCTCCTTGTGTTCCTACTTGTTATCTAGGTTGACCATCCAAGAACTTAGGCATTAAAGGCCTAGGAGTGACCCTACTTGTTATCTTGGAAGCATTTACATGAACATTGGTATTACTATCTTCACCTTGATTTCCATTATTCCCATTGTTATTAACATTGTTCTCATGTTCACCTTGGTTATTTTTGTTATTTTCATTCATGGCCTACATCATTTGGATTAGATTTTGAACCAACTGCTATTGTCCCCTAGCTAAATCACTTAGCATAGCCAAAATACTAGGATCCTATTTTTCATGCCTGTCATGTTTATCCCCCATTTTTTCCTCTTTTGAATCAAAATCAATAACACATCTTGTCCTCATGTAAGTAATGTATTCCCTATCTTCTAGATTCATTAATGTGCATGCATACAACTAAAAATATAAAAAATGATCAATTTTTTTTTGTTAAAGAAAACTTGCACCAAAACCCATCGATTGGCAAGGTCTTCAACTTTGATACCACTGAAATATCCCAAGATAATTTTTCATACAATTTTTTTCAATTTCATGACTTCATGTACACAGGGATTTCATCAAACAGTTTGTCTATAACCTGATATTCTTATTTATGATTACAAACACTTGAGATTTTTGTTCAATTTTCTCAAATACAACTCTCGAATAATTCTTAATTAAATAAACACAAAGTGTTGCAATTTTGACAATAATCAAATTCATTCATTCATTTTTCATAATACTAAAATTTTAAACATTACAAACTTTAAATATTGTTTTAGGATTACAGATAAAATATAACTAAATAATTTTTAACCTTTTCTTTGTTCCCACTGCAAACTTCTAAGTGTGGCAACTCCCTTTCTCACTCCAGCTTCATATAATTTCCTTACTCTAAACCATAAGACCTCTAATTACTTTTACAACTTCATTGCAGCAGACATAAAAGAATCAACTCCTTATTGTAGCTGACGCTAACCAAAAAGCCACATAGTAATTCAAGTGAAGTCTACATTTGTTTGGAGTGTTGATCTTTCCTTAAGGTGGCGAATATATATGGCAGCACAACTCCTTTGCCATTGCATCCCCTCAACACTCTAGCAAGTAATATTTGGGTCGTGGGTCTTCCAATAAAAGTGCCTCTACAATATATATTCGGACAACACCCTTGTTGAGGTGTATGGTGATAAGGACTAATTTGTGGCTCTTATAAAGGTTGTGATGGCATCGCTTATTTTTTATATGGGTTTTCCAATAAGTATGCTTCTCTTAGAAGCTAAAAAATATATGACAGAGTATGTAGACAATGAATGAAATATTAAATATTCCAATCTGCACTTCCCCTTTATACTTTCATCTAAAAAAAAATTGAGTGTAAGATTTGCAAATTTTGAAAATTGTAATCACTACAGCTCAAGAAATAAATTTGTATGATCTCTTTAGCAACCAACTATGGTAGGATCTTGCACTATCAAAACCAACTTCTCTTAGGTTTTCATCCACGGGTTTGTGTTCTTTGAAAACTCTCCAATTTCATCAAAAGATTAATGAAGCATGCAAAAATAAGCTTCCAAAAGCACTTTTGTATGCATCTCTGAACACACTAGAATGAATTTTCAAATTCTCACACTTTTAATATTTTATTTAAACCTAGGAAAGAAAGTGACTTATTCATATTCATTAAATATCCCACTAAAGTCATTTTATGAACTTATTAAATTAATTAAATAATATTACCTATAAAATATGTTTGGTCGGATAATATTAAGTAATAAGATTAAAATATTCCATGTTCCTTGACTTTAGCCTACGGGAATAAGATAGGCTAATTGGTAACTTTGAATTACTCCTCAAAAAGGGACATTACATTAAAATATATGTCTATTGTGTTATAGCTATTAAGTATTCAAATATTGTAGATGAAATCAATTGAACTTTTTAAATTCACATTCATGGCATTCCAAAGGGTTGAGCTTACACATTCCTTAGCATCTATTAACCCTTCTTGATATTGAAAAAGTTCCAAATACTTCGCAACTTCATATGGTGACTTAGATATTCCACTGGATAAAGACGTCGCTCCCCCCTCAATGAAATAACCCAATGAGTAAAAAAATGATATATGGTATGTATTATCAATCAATAAATATAGTCAAAACAACTCAAATTTAATTTAATAATATAATTTTGTCAATTATTATTTTAACTATAATGTTTTATACTTAATATACAATATGGTCATTAGAAATTTCACAACTTATTATTGACTTTTGTTCATGTAAGCTTTGTTTCATGTATTAATATAAAGCCATTAAATACAAGTACTTTAAAAGTTTAATTTTTTACTACTTCATTTATTGCTAATTCGTATGACTCTAAATTTATGATGACACTTGCATCGCTTAATTGAGTGATGTAACTATATTTCCCTCATCGAATTCATCCTAGATGGCTACAATAATTTATATAATAAATTATATTTGCTAGTTCTTTAACTGGTTAATATCAACTATACTTTCAATCATGTTGCAAAGAAATTACAACAATCAATATTTGTTTTCATCTAACCAATTTCTATCAATTATAATTTCAACCAATAAAAAATCAACTAATTAAGCTACAAAACTACTCTACTAAGAAATCATTTAAAGTCATCAATATTTAACAAATCTTTTATCAATAACAAACTCAACTTCAACTATGCTATTAAAGATCTAGTATCAAACTCAAAATCAATTAATGAATTTGTGAAGGGTTAGTACTATGAAATCACTTGCTCATCAATATTTAACAAACATTTATTCTAAGGAGAAAAATTAACTTCAATTATGTTGGTCACGATAGTGCCTAGCAAGAATTAAACTTGGAGTCAAGCTATGTATTTGTTTCAAATTTTTAATGAAATAACCTAAAAATTGTTTGATCATAACTCATCCATCAATTATTATTATTACAATACATCAAAGGCAATGACACTTATTTTTTTATATTTTTGAGTAAGGTCACTTACATAATTTTTGGGAATTAGTGTTTGAGATTTAAACTTGAAATAAAAATGATATAGCGAGTTTCTAGGTAAAAAGAAAAATAGTTTCATTCAAATTATTTTCTAAATTAGATTAGGGTAAATTAAAAGTAATAAAATAATTAGAAAATGTCATGATGTTGCCTTCGCATCTACCTTTTTATTTGACATCTAAGGTTTCTTGCAGTTAGAATGGGCAAAGGTTTTTTGAGGATTTTTATTTTGCAGGTTTGAAATTCATCCCTTTTGTGAAGGTTGTGAAGCATGGGCATACAAATTCGAAGTAGGGTGTGGGGCAAGTCTCAACAATGTTGAATGGGAGGGTTGGGCGCTCTTTGTATGGTGTAAGGGCAAAAATTTCTCGATGGGACTCAATGCCAAATGAGGACTGGAAACGGTCGTGGGGACAGGTGAATTAATAGGATGTAGATCCGAGAGAGGAGAATTTTTCTAGGCCCCTGTGAGGTCTAGTAACATCCCCCTTCATTTCCCTTGAGGGAGTTATTATAGATGAAGTATTAGAGAATGCAAGGTATTTTGAGGAGTTGGGCCTGATAGGGACGTTTCGAGGGTTTTGGCCATTCCTTTCCAACCTACACTAATGGATTTCAAATATATGGTGCCCAGTATTAGATGGAGATGTGTAAATATACCCAAATGCAAGGGGGTTCTTTGTGGTGGTGTTTGAGAATGTGAAGGACATGAATACAGTCCTCCGTGATTACCAATGGAGCCGGGAGGATAAACATCTATTAATGCTAAAGCCATGTCACTTTGCTTCCAATCCAACAACTGAGTCCTTTGATTTGGCTCCACATTGGGTAAGAATTCCTAATCTCCCTCTTTATTTCTGGTTTGAATCTTGCTTCGAATCCATTGGAAACACGTTGGAGAAATTTTTGGGGGTGGATGAGGGTTATATAATTTTTTTGCACACTACTTATGTGTGTATATTGGTAGAAATGGACATTACAAAAGATCTTTCTATAGAGATACACTTGAAATACTTAGGCGGGGATTGGGTTCAGTTGCTTGATTATGAAGGATTACCATTCTGTTGTCACAGGTACTTCAACATTGGTCACACTATTAGTCAATGTGCCGAGCGTAAGAGGGATTCTCAAGCAAGTTGGTGGAAAGAGGTTTCCCCCTACCATTATTTGGTGGCGAAAAAAATCCTGGATGGTAAGGTCCCAACTAAGGATCCAAAGGTTACAACCACCAAAAAGGAAGCACCGTGGAATGATCAAGAACATGTGGCGAGCACTTCATCATTTGCTGAGTAGGGTAGCATTCCAAAAGAAGTGATGGGTGGATGGTCTGAGTGTCTAAGCATGGAATCCCATGAAGATTAGAGTATCCCTGATGAGGATTTGGGTGGGCACACTAAGACAAATGAACAAGAGGAGATTTGGTATAAGGTTGAAAGGAAAAAAAGAAGGGAGTAGCCTTCAACATGTTGCTTCGATCTCATGTGGTAGGAGAAGAAAATATTTGTAAGCTTTGTTGCAAATTTTTGTAATGATTGGAAATTTTAAATGTTATGTTAGTGGTGTTGGATGTCTTTGATGGGTAGCAATAGTGTTTAGGGGGTTAATATGTAGGGGGAGGGTTGAAGGGTACTACGGGGTTTAAGAGGCACATGCAAATTGAGATAGTTATAGGACAGGGGTGAGAAAGATGAATGTAATTCTTTTTATCATTTAAATAAATTTTCAAGGTTTTCCTGCCTTCACCATTAAAAAAAGTAATAAAATAATTATAATTAAATTATTTTAAATTTAGAATTATAATTTAAAATATTAAAGAAACATATCACCATTTATGTTATTTTACTTCAACTATTTAATATTATTTTATTTATATTATCTACTAAAAAATAAATTTATATATTTAATAATTTTTATTTGATATGTAAACGTAGTCCAAAGCCCTTGGGAGTGGTTCGAGCCTGCAAGCACATTGGATCAGTGAAGGCTAGTGCCTACAATCACAATGGCCCAACAGAAGTTTGAACCCTGGTGGTCACCACAACAATGCCATAGCTAAACCATTGCACTATGGGGTGAACCCCAAATTTAGCTATTAAAGATCTACTTTTATTTAACCAATAGTTATTTTATTAATGGTTATTTTATAAGTTTACTTGTTTTCAAATATATGTCAATTATTTTTAATTTATTTGCATTTATATAGTCAAGACATGAAACTCTATGATTTCATTAAAGAATGCCTCTCAACATATTATATATTTTTTAATTTAGTTAAAAAAGTACAAGTATTTATTTTTTCTTATTTAGAGATGTTCTATTGCATTTTATATTTAGCTAATATTAGTTTTTGCTATTAATTGTGAGGCAATGAATATTTGATAGATTGAGAGATAATTTTCACTTTATCCTAGATTAATCCCACCCTTGCAAAAGTGGTCCTTGTATCTACAATTATAACTCAATATTTGTGGTTCTAAAATTTTGTTACAACCTTGACCCCTACATTTCTAATCTTTAGAAATTTTCTCACAATTGTTTTCTAGGTATGATCGTTCCAAAGACACTATTAGACATTGGGCATGGAAGGTGATTCACTCCCTTCTATTGGTACCCATAATTTTTAACCCTAAAAAACTTGTGTTCAATCATATTTGTAGTCAAATTTTGGGTCATTCTTGTCACATCAATGTCAACTAGATGTTATCTTTCTTAGTAAAATAGTCAAAAGTCCTTCCGTGTCTGTATATCTTTGTATACGAATTATTTATGCAAGTTTCTCATCATGGAGATTATCAAGCTATGAATCTTGAAGGAGGATCTAGCACCAACAAAGGATAGAAAGGGTAAAATTTAAAGAAAGATTATGATGACAAATACCAAGCATAGGCAAGAAATATTGAATATTATTTAGCATACTAAGATAAAATTTTATATGAGAATCATCTTCCAAGAAACAGATTTCCACTTCGAAAGGTTTGATATTCAAGACAAGAAGTTTTAGTGAATTCCAAAGGTCAAAATTTATATATTTTTTGGAATTTTTTTTATCTTTTTTTTTAATCCTAGATTACAAAGATAAGCACAACAATCATAAATTTTTAGTTTGAAAATGTTTTTTCATTGTTTTTAGTTAAAAGCAATAGATGAAAATGGTAGAATTTTGACAATACAAATTCAATTTTTATCAAGTGGAAATAATTTTAGGAGGAAATAAAATGATATAAAATTTATTTTTTGTATTGCATTTTAAAATCTTTCGTTTCGATATCCATTAGGAAAAAATATTGATAAGAAAAAACTTTTCTTTTTAGAATTTGAGGCATAGAATCCACTGGGAAAAATCCCTTATGATCACCAATTTAACATTAAGTTGTCCAAATCCTTGATTTTGCATCCATCAAAGAAAATCCATTATGAATGTCAAAATCAAAATAACTCAAAATTGACATCCACATAAGAAAATTCCTGATAAGAATTAGATAGATTATTGTATACTGCTAAAGTTAAAAAATTGGTACCTAAGTTCTTTTAGACACCAATATAACATATGCTTTTTCTTGCCAAAATGAAGTGAGATAAAAAAGAAAAATTGGAACCCAAGTTAGCATGTGGGCCCAAGTGAAACATGAATATCAAATAAAGAAAAGTAAAGGATAAAAAATGCCGAATTTAATCCCTCCATTCAAAGTGATGCCAAAATAAAGCACCAATATTAATTATTTTTTAGATGTGATGAGGATCAATTAAAGTAACTTAAAGATAAAATCAAAATATCAAAGCCCTTAATTCAAATGGATGCCCAAGATCAAAAATGGAAAGAAAGTAATATTTTATATTTGTGAGACCCCACCTCCTATGATCCTTATTTATTTTATGTTTTCCTTGATATTATGACTCTTATTTGATTTTTTTGTGTTTCCTATGTTTGGACATTATATAGGAGCATTGCTTTGTTTCATATACATTGTTGATGTTCTTATATTGAAGAGGTTGAAAAAATATTGAAGGAAAACAAAGGAAGATAAAAGCAATACAAAAGCACAATACCTTCACCTAGAATATTTGCTTCTCTCCTTGATGGGTGGAAGTAGAGTGCACCCTTATTCCATTTGATTTGCTCTTTGATGTTGATATATGGATTGTTCAATGCTCTAGCATAACCTTGCTATGATTTGATAATAATGATAATAATCTTGATCCAATAGAGATTTTGATAGCATGTAGGTATGATAGCTCAAGACTTTATGAAAAATGAAGGATGAGAGCCTCTAGATATAGAGTATTGAAGAGAAAAAATCAATGGCTAGGAATGATTGATGATAGATGGATAAGATTGAAGGAGGATTAGGGTTTGGATCAAGGATGCGATCATATGAAAAGTGTTAAATGATGGATATGATATAGGCTTAAGATTTATTTAAAGACAAATACTTATGACAACAACTAGGATTAAGAGTTTAAATGAGATGAGTGGATAAGATGGAAAAATAGTTTGACTTTTGGATAGGTGTCTAGGTTCAATGATTCTAGACAAGGAGTTAATTATGCATGTGAAGGGGACATTTGTCACATGAGGACAAATTGATATTATGATCCATGTGAACAAGATGAAGGGCTAGGATTAGATGGACAAGAATAAAATATAAATGATAATTAATTGAATAAATAAATTATTTAATTATTAATGGGATCATGTGAAAGGATAATAATTAAATAAATGATAAATTTTTATTTAACTAAAAGATTAGGATAAAGATAGGAAAGGATTGGAATAATTAAATAAATGGTAGATATTTATTTTATTAATGGGATAAATATAGGCTAAAATTAGGTGTTGTTGGGTAAGGTCATATTTTAGGTGTCTACATTTTACCCCTCATTGATATGATGTCACAAAGGGGCGTTGTATCAAAGAAGTTTAAAACATAATGGATGAGGGAGTATAAGGATCAAAAGATGATGATTTAGTCAATGGTATGATGGAAAAGGATGAAGAAGGAGATGTTAATGATTAGTGATGGGATGAACCCTCAAGAGGACATGCAAGTTAGGGGAACACAGGTGTAATATTGAAATGGAAGGGAACGATTGGGGATTAGGGTCAAGAATAAAATGAATTAGAAGATGAAAGAGTATGAATGGTATGAAAAGGAATGGGAATTTGATGATGATAGATAGGTTATGCTATCATGTATTGAGAAATCCTAAGATTTGATACAACAAAGGAAATTACATGCTCCAAGGTATGAGGAACCAGGTGACAAGGTAACCTTTGCATGGACTTGAAACTCAAGAAATGAAAAGAAAAAATAAGATAAAGTGATGCCCCATTATACACCAATTGTGACACACCAAGATATAGATAGATCAAGGTGGTTGTAAATAAGCATAGTCATGGGTTAAAAATATAATGATTAAACTTGATAAATAAAAAAGACTTGCTATAAACATGCCATGCAACCAATATCATGAGAGATGGGTTCTTGTGAACCACTACTCATGAAATATGGGCCAATGAGTCTGAATCAAGAAACTACATGGTTGAATCTTGATAGAAATATCATAATTTTAGACGTTGTGGAAAATACCTGCTACTTATCAATTGATGAGATAAAGGGGTTCTATAATGAATGGTTCATAAGGCACAAGAGTTGCCGAAGGTTTTGCAAATGGGGTTGCAAGCTAAGTGGGCTTAACCTTGGAGAAAAATCTATGGTTAAGTGTGCTTGAGTTGGAGTAGTACTAGGATGGGTGATTTCACAAGAAGGCCCAATACTTCACCTCTGTGAGCATCACCTAGATGCAATCAGTGCTAAGTGGACCATTCAATATAATGAGAGATGGGTTCTTGTGAATCACTACTCATGAAACATGGGTCAATGAGTTTGATTCAAGAAACTACATGGTTGAATCCTAATAGAAATATCATAATTTGAAATGTTGTGGAAAATACCTCCTACTTATCAACATATCTCTTGCCAAATATCAAATAGATGATGATGATTGGTTTTCTTGTGATTAGGATTGGATAATCACCTAATCAAGTATTTGATAAGGATGACATGTTTGTGATTAGGCTTGGACAATCACCTAAGAAAGGCTTTGATTTGCTTACTCAAGCTTGGATAATCAGTTAAGCAAGGCTTTTATAAGGATGGTGATTGATTGATTGATAAATCGATAAAAGGATAATATTACTAATTAGTCTTGGATAGTCGGGAATATGAGATGTTTGATTAAAGATTGATGCCTTGGATGAAATGTTTGGATTGATTGAATTTCAAGTCTAAGGATCTCAAGATTGTGGTTTTTTTATGTTTTAGATGGGATGAAAGGATGATAAATTATTTATTATGTTTGAGATGGGATGGATATGATAGGAAATAGGATGGGTTGATGCTTTATTTATTATGGTTGAAGATGGGGAAGGAATCCAAATGCATGAGACTTGAATGCCAAAGCGAGAGGAAGTTATAAGGATACAAAAGATCAAATCCTTGTCATAATGTAAGTGTAACTTCCACATCTAATACATGGGAAATCATGGGGAAGAGTGGGTGATAATGAATGGATAAGGGATGACGCATTATCAAGGATCAAATAAAATCCATGATATGCTTATTATGGATAGATGTATGGAGATGGTAGTTTATTGTGATATGGATATGAATGATAGCAGATGGGATGACTGATAGAAATCTGAAATAGATTGAATAACCAAGATCTTCTATGGCAGAGATATGCTATAAAATTGTAAATGAAATAACACAATTATAGACCTAAGATTCTAAGAGATTTGAAAATTTCAAGATGACAAGATTGCATTAGGAGCTCAAAGAAAATCTGCAAAATAATTATTGCATGCATCAAGATGCATGTATGTCAAAGTATGCAACAATTATAGAGAATGAATGAAAATACAAGCTAGATAGTGAGTTTATATAGAAATAAGGAGATGATGGAGGTGGTGAAACCAACCAATAGGAATTAAACACCAAAAGTGGATATGGGCCACCAAAAGTGGAGATGTCCACCAAAAGTGGAAAGTGTTCCACCCTTTAAGGAAGGGGACATCACATCACTTATCTCCTAGTTATTAAATGATAAACCCACTTGATTATCCTAAGAAATCTTAATTAAGTGTAGGAAAAACCTTGGACTAAGGGAAAATGAGTCAACCCACTAGGAAAATAAAAACCTACACTTTCTTTTGCATCCTCCTAAGTTGTGCTTAAGGGGGGCATTGGTGTAGGTTTTTATTTTCCTAGCGGGTTGATTTATTTTCCCTTAGTCCTAGGTTTTTCCTATAATTTATTATCCTAATTAAGCTTAATTAAGTGTAGGAAAAACCTAGGACTAAGGAAAAATGAATCAACCTACTAGGAAAATAACCCCCCTTAAGCATAGCTTAAGAGGATGTAAAAGATGATGGGTCTCGACAAATAAAGCCCTGTTAGGTACCCATGTACATATCAAATCCCCCCCAAAGAAGAAGAATCCCTATCCCACAAAGACAAAGTATCCCCCCCATAATAGAGAGATAAATGAAGTGGAAGGATAAAGAAGCCCCCCTAAGAGATCCAATGGTAGATTATTGAAATTATATGTAGAAGATGGTCCATGATCATTGAAAAACATTCCTCCCCTTAGGAAGAAACAAAACCAAAGGTTATTGTGAGTTATCTCCTCACTCATACAAGGAACATGTAGGAAGGAAACTCAAGATGTATGGAGTCTTTGAACTCATCTCAAGTGTCTCCATATCGATGTTGAAGGCTTCCACAATCAAATCAGACGTTCTAGCCCACACTATTGAAAATGAAAACTCAGAATCTCCTAAAGACTAATGCAGAACACCATCCAAAGACTCTAGAATCTCCTTTAAAGATGTATCCTCCAAATGATGATCCAAAGTATCCACACTCATGTAAAAATATAAGGAATGATCATGTAGAGAATGAAGAAGAGGGTCAAAGTGTTCCCTCACAACAATTGAAGAAGAATCAACTCCATCAAAGAGAATATGAATAAACTCAATAGTGTCTCCTAAATCTGCAATATGTGTCTCCATTAACAAGTTTGGAATACCTATCAAGAGATCATCCCACCAATATGAATATGAAAGACAACCTATATTCTACTGCAAAGAATCATTGGAAGCTTTTGAAGAAGAAACACTAGAATTTGAAGTAGCAACAGATGGAAGGATAAAAGAGTGGTCCTCAAAGAGAAGATGTATGTCCTCAATAGTGTCATCTAGATCCAAAATGAGGGACTCTTCAAATAATAAAGAAATGTCTAATAGAAAATTCTCCCAATGAAGAAGACATAAATGATCCTATTGCAATGAATCACTGGAGGCTCTCGAAGAAGCATCTCTAGAATCTAAAGTTGCAACAAGTATGTGTGATGAGGAATCAATAAATTGATCATTTACACAAGATTTTTCCACACAATATGGGGCAATATAACTCTCAATATCATCCATAATAGCCTAGTTCTCCAAGGAAACATAACTTTCAGATGAAGATCCACTGTCTCCATATAAGTGTTGAATGATAGTACAAGTAGTGAAAGGGCACTCAATGTGCTCTACATGATGTAGAATATCCTCAAAAATAGTAGAACATATTAGTCTATAGACCATGTCGTTATTGTTAAACCAAGTATTCTTTTGATTATAGTCACTTGGCTCAAGAACAAGGCCCTATCTTGCTCAAGGGAATGATTATTTATCCCTTGTTTCTAGGACAAATAGTTCTTTGAAGTTAGCTTGAAAACAAAAGGATGGAAATAATTTTTAAGAGACATGTTTAACCCTCCCATAAATAGAACTTTATCTTAGTTCATGATTAAAAATTGTTTATATATAATTCCCCAAGATTGATACAAAAAAAACTTTAAGTGAATGCATAAAAAGAGACATCAAGAGACACCCCCCTTTCCACTAGTCTTATAAATCACGCCTATAAGATATTACAATTTTTATTTTTTTGATAGGTAACAAGTCATTTTATTAATATTAAAAAGATTACATATGTAAGATATAAGATTACAAAAACTTAAAAAAACTCCAACATACAACATTTGGAGACAAAACTACTAGCTCCCTCCAAATTGATTCTTCAATTTGACATCCCAACCTCCATCGTCACCACCTGCATTTATCAACCCTTCATCATCTGTTGGTTTCTTGACCTTCCTCATCAACATGATAAGCTTATCCTGCATCTTTTACGTCCATTACTTTGTTGTTCAAAATTAAAATGCATCGTTCACCCATTAGCTTGGCTGACTATTTGTTTTTGTTATAGCATATTTTCACTGCCTTTACCAACACTGTTCAGGCTATTCCATGCTTCAAAAAGATCTTTCCACCAAAAAAACCTATGCCCACCATCCTTTCTTCAATTTCCTAGCGCTCCTGCTCCCTTCCATGCCCACTTCCTCTTGGCATCAACCGTTTCTTCGTTAGGTAGACATCTGGTACCTCGGTAGCATTCCCGCGCCACTCTTCTTCAGCTCGTCGAATCTCCACTTTCAGATTTTCCCACGCATAAAGGATGTTCAACTTATACGCTTCTCTGTCCATCGATTTGTGCCACCTTATGAATGGGATTAACCCATCCTCTGTTTCTTCATCAACCTCCTCAATCCCTTCCGAGAGATCAAAACCAACACCAGGCACTGCCCACTCCATGAAAGATTCAAACTTGCCCAGTAGCTCTTCATGAAACAAGGTGAACATAACTCTTTTCGTCTCCTCCAGATCTTCCCCTATCTCCATTGCCCATGTGAAAATCATGGAAGCAATGTCTGCATTTTGTCGTCCCCTATGTGTTGCCTCGCAAAAATGAGGGCCTAGTGTTTCGAGGACTGCCTTCACCACCCCATCATTTGGCACTAACAACAGTTGTTTTAGTCTTTTTGTTGATGGTTTTTCAAAAAAAGCCTTCTGTTGTAGGTTGGTTGAGAAACCCTTCATCGCCTCCATTATTTGCCGTTATCACTCACTCCAACCCCAACACCAATACGCGATACCTAATTAAGACCTACAAACACTTCTTAACTACTAACACCGTGATGACATCTCCATTAATACTGTCGTATTTCATCTCGCTTGAAGTTCAGTTCCCTATCATCCCCTGCACCGTCATCATCCTCTTGTTGTCCTTGTCTTAATTGCAAGTGGGCCTCTCCCATACACTTCCCCGCTCTCCTGGTAAACTGTGCCATTACACACACTTCCTATCTTATCTCAGGATAAATTCCCCTACTCCTAACTGGCCGCCAGCTCATACTGTCTGAACTCCGAGAGATGCATCAACCTGTCCTGTAGTGATGTTCACCCTTCCCATTGTGACCATTTATTACATGTAGTTCCTGCCAACTTTTCGCTTCATAAACTAGCCGTTACTCCTTACTCAAATTGGAGGTTCCTGAGATCTTCAATAACTATCACCTCCTCCTCTTTAAAGGATATTTCCCATTTAGATAGTGCATCCGCTTCCTTATTACCCTCTCTCCTAATATGGCTTACGACAAAATTCTCAAAGGTTCTCAGTTCCCTTACAATTTCTCTTATAATATTTTGTAGATGCCATGCTCTTACCCCTGAATCCACAATTGCTTGAATGATGACTAGAGAATCCCCTTCCAGCTATAGCTTTTTCACTCCAAAAATTTTAGCCAACTTAACTGCAAGCAATGCAGCATTGGCCTCAGCCACATTATTCGTTCCTGGTTTCAATTTCCTTGCAATACAGGCAATAGTGTTGCCCTGATGATCCCTCACTATTACCCCCACCCCTGATGGGCCCGGGTTACCACTAGCTGCACCATCAAAATTTACCTTGAGCCAACCCTCTTCCAGTTTGCACCAAAACACCTTTGAGCCTTCTGAACTTTTGGTTTGCTTCCTATTTTGACCAGTAGCTGCTCTTAGCCAAATTCCAAGCCAAGCTCTTTGCACCAGTGTATCCCCCAAAGAGAAGGGATTTTGTCAATTCTGTGATTGTGAAGCAACATTACTAACCACCTCCTCTATACTATGGTCCATTCTACTAATCAGCCTCGTTAAGGTTTCGTATTTATCTAAAAAAATTCTACAGTTCCTCTCTTTCCAGAGTTCCCAGATGATTAAAGAGGGAGTGCAAATCCAAACACTTGACAAAAGGGTTTTCTTTGGCTTCCCAGGCCAACTCTCAAACAATTCTTTAAGGGTCCAAGGTAAAGGACTCTGCCAATTTAGTTTCCTTCTCACATGACTCCAACACATACCTGCCACCTCACATTGGAGGAGTAGATGATCCACCATTTCCTCCTCCACCCCACACATAACACACTTTGTGGGGCCTACAAACCCCAAATGTTTCCTCCTTTCCCCCATGAGAATTCGATCTCTGATTGCTAACCATGCAAAGGTGCCAGCTTTGGGTAGGCAATCCTTATTCCAACATAGATACTTTGCCCAAAAAATTTCTCTGTCCTCAACATCCAATAATTGATAGCCAACCTTCATTGAATATTTACCAAAAGTTGAGCCACACCAAATGATTTTATCTTCAGCCTCTAAGATTTGAATAGTGCGTTCCTTAAGAAGATCACTCATTAAAAGAGATTGTTGAGGAGTCAAATCCTCCATTGACAAATCCTTCCATACCCACTCCTGCCCTAAAGGGCCCTCCTTTAGGGTTACATAGTCCTTTACTTTGGTCCCCCACCTCTGGGATAAAATGATTTTAAGGTCAGTCAGGTCCTATCTATCTCCCAAATTTGGCAGTCCATTCAAGGAGTCCTCCCAAAAACTAGCCTGACAACCATCCCCAATCTGCCAGGTGAGATGATTTACTACCACTGGCCTACAAGAGACAATAAATTTCCAGATTGCCGAACCTTTCGGTGGATTACAGATTGTGAAGATCCGATGTTCCACAGTTGAATCCAAATATTTTTCTTTTAACACCTTCACCCAAAGTAAATTCGGATTAGCATACATAATCCAGACAAGCTTAGCTCCCAGAGCTTCATTCAGAAGTTGCCAATCTCTTAGACCAGCACCACCTTTGTCTTTTGCTTTACACACTTTTTCCCAATCCAATAGAGGGATCTTGTCCTTTGAGCTAGCCCCATTCTAGAAAAACTTCCTCATATGTTGCCCAATTGTATGAATTACTTTTTTGGGCACCTTCAAGCACATCATTGAGAAGATTGGAATAGCAGAAATAACAGATTTAAGCATTAAGATTCTCCCAGCAGAGGTAAGCCATTTACTCTTCCAACAATCCATTCGTTTGAGGTAAGAGTCAATTAGATCCTTCCATAAATCAACTCTGTTTGCACCTCCAAAAAGCGGTATACCCAAAAATTTACTTGGGAGCTTACCAACCCTCATACCCAAGATTCAGCATATATCCACTTGCCTTTGCTTAGGAGTATTAAAGAAAAAAATTTCAGACTTATTCCAATTGATGTGTTGGCTTGAACCCTGTCCATAGTTGTTCAAAGTGCCCTTCATCACATGAGCTTCCTGCAGAGTAGAGTGCCCCATTAGAAAGGTATCATCTAAAAACTGTAGATGAGAAATTGGGGCTATCCCCTCCACCACTTTTATCCCCTTCCATTGCCCTTCACTACATTTATGTGCAATAAGCCTACCAAGCACCTCAGCAAGAATGATAAAAAGAAACGGTGATATAGGATCTCCTTGCCTAATCCCTTTTGTGGATTCAAAAAAACCTTGTGGACTACCATTCACTAGAACAGAAAAGCGGGGTGTCCTTATACACCCTTCCACCCATCGTACCCATGCAGAGCTAAACCCAAACTGTTCCAGGACATGCAGCAAAAAGTCTCTATCCACCTCATCATAAGATCTCTTTATATCTAGCTTGACCATCATCCTCTCCACCTTTGCCACTCTTACTAAATGAATTGTTTCATGGGCTACTATTACCCCTTCAAAGATAGATCTATTCGGTGAAAAGCTACTCTGCTCTGTACATATCACCGAATCCAAAACTGATTTCAATCTGTTAGCCATTACTTTGGAAATAATCTTATACACCGTATTGCATAGAGAAATGGACCAAAAGTCCTCAAAGGAATTTACATTCTCCCGTTTCGGTATGAGGGCTATGAATGTGTTATTCAGGTCTTTTAAGATGAAACCCTTTCTTCTTGATTCCTCCACCAAATCCCACAAATCTTGAGCAAAAACATCCCACATTTTTTGGAAAAACATTGCAGGAAAGCTGTCGGGGCCAGGAGCTTTATCACCTCCCAGAGCAAAAAGAGCTCGTTTTACCTCCTCTAGAGTAACTCTCTCCATCAACATCTTATTTTGGTTTTCTGAGATGCACCTCAGAATCACCTCCAACACCTCCGGATGCTGACCAAGCTGTTCTGGTTGCTTAGTACAATTATCAGAGAAAAAACTTACTGCCTCCATGTTAATCTTATCAA